>JBBPBT010001178.1:11383438-11421899 GCA_037974875.1 Cicer bijugum
TATTTTTTATTGTTTGATTGATGTTTGTTTTAGATTTTTTTTAAAATTATTTTATTAAAAAATTAATTTTTTGGCTAAAAATATAAAGTAGCTTTTTACATTTTTTTTTTCGTGCGATATATGAGATTGGAAGATGACACACAATTGAAAAACATGTAACTTAATTTACGAATGAGAGATAAAAGGATATAATTGTTGAACAAAATCCTAAATTAATGTTTTGATGATAATTAAACAAAAGGTTAATTAAGACTTCTAATTATGATTATAAGTATTTTGGTATTTAACATGTGTTTTTAAGTGTATTAAAACAAGATAGATACCAAATTTTACAATCTTATTAAAATTAAAAAAGCAAAATCAACAAAACGAAGAACGTTCTCCACTCCACATCATCCATAAACAAGAATGATCAGATTTTAATCTAAAAGATTAGATCCATGATGCTTTATTCATTCCATATCTTCATCAAGAATAAACAAGGATCAATCTAAGCAAGAGTTATTCCAAAATTTGAAGGCTTAAAACCTTGCTTCATAAAATGCATAAAGCAAGATCATTCTCCAAGTCAAGCAAAAGCAAGTACAATTAACAGGTTGTAAAGGACTCTTGTATTTGTACCTTAAAACAGACCTGCACATGTAACTTAAAACAAGTAATCATTTCAGACAACTAGCAGGATCACAAGTACAAGGCAACTCATCTCAAACCAATTCGAAGAACATTTTTGGATCTCAAGAATATTCCCGGTTTCAACATGAACAATCATGTTTTATGACTGATCTTATCCATTCACTTACTCATGACAGGTAGCCTACTTCCAACGGTTAAATTAGCTATCATAAGCTTTCATGAAGCCTATAAATAAAGCTCCATGATGAAGAACAAAACACAACTCAAAGTGCCAAAAAAACATCAATCATTCAATCATACTCGAGCTTGTCAAAATCATTCTAAAAGTTGAAGTTTCATTCTCTTAGTGTTTTTCAAATCAGTGATAGCTGAGTGCTAAAATACAAAATCAATTTCTCAAACAAGAGTTGAGCACTACCCAGATTCTAACATTCTCAAAATCATTACTTTGTAACTCAAGGCTATATTGTTAACATAGCTTGAGTATTGTGTAAAAATCCTTTTATGATTTAAAAGGTAGATTGTAAAATCCTTTCTGAAATAGTGTTAGGTAACTTGTGGAAATGCTTTCTAAGTATAAAGGTAGAGACTGTGTAATAGATCAAGACTAATTTGTGAAAACCAAGAACATTCTTGCTTTGATAACTTAGTGGAAAATCTCACATTTGTGAGGACTGGACGTAACCCGTGTTGAGTGTACCAGGATATATGCTTGTGTGATCTCTCTATCTCTATCTCTATTTATTGTTTGTCTTACATTCAGTTTTTATATTCATAAATTGATATTGTTGTTTTTCCACTAACCAAGAACGTTCTTCGTTTATAACAAAGATCAATCTTGAGTTAAACTTTTTAGTTTTTAAACAGGAATTTTTAAAAAGAGGCAATTATAATACAAACCCCCTTCCTTATAATTGACATTGTTACTTCAATTGGTATTAGAGCCAGTCTCTTAGGATTAAACACCCAAAAAGTGTTAGAGCAAAAGATTCAGGAAGATAATGTCAAAAGCTAAATACATAATTATAGGAGGCTCATCAAACAGACCACAATGCTTTGATGGTTCTGATTGTTATTTTTGAAAAAGCAAAATGCAATTATTCCTCATATCAAAGGACACTGGTATGTGGTGAATCATCACAGATGGAGACTTCATACCAAGAGAAAATCAAACTGATTCAACATATGCTAAAAAAGAAGAAGCATATTGGACAATAAATGAAAAATCTAAGGTACTTCTAAACTCAAAAGCTCAACTATTCTTATCATGTTCTTTAAGTAGGGAAGAAAGTGAAAGAGTAGATGAATATGATACGACAAAGAAAGTATGGGACACGTTGCAAACTTACCATGAAGGAACAAGCCATGTTAAGGAAACAAAGATTGACATTGGCATTCGAAAGTTCGAATTATTTGAAATGAGATGTCTTCCAATCATGTGGAGACCAATGGTGATAGCTATAAGTCAAGGAAAGGATCTTGAGGTACTAGGCTTGAAAGAACTTATTGGAACTCTAAGGGCACATGAGGTACTGTTACAGAAAGACAAACATGTAAAGAAAGGCAAAATAATAGCCTTAAAAGCATTTCAAAATTTACCAAGTATTCAACAAAGAAATGAGAAAAATGACCCAGAAGATAGCCAAGAAGTTGTTAATGAAGAGATTGCTCTCCTTACAAGAAAGATACAAAGAATGATGAAGAGAAGAGATCAGATCAAAAAGGGATCTCCAAATAAAAAAGACTTCAAAACTGAAGTAGATAAAAGTAAAATAACTTGTTTTAAATGCAACAAACACGAGTATTATAAAACTGAATATCCATTGAACAAAAGAATACCAAAGAAATTCTCTTTCAAGAAGAAGTCAATGATGAAAACCTGGGATGACTCTAATGAAATCAGAGACAGATGAACCTAAAAAGCAATCTATGTCTGATGGCAGACACTGAAGATAAAGAGGTAACAATTTATGAATCGTGTCTTTTATGTGAACACATGGAAAAAGAATTTGATAACTTGCTAAATGATTCAAATTTCCTTATCCAAAAGTGTGGTTATTTTAAAGAAAAATTTCACAAAGAAAAAGAAGAGAAAGAAAATGCTCAGACTATAAATGATAAACACAAAGAAAAAATCTAAAAGAGTCTCAACTCAAAAAATTTGAAACTGAAAGTTCAAAAAGTCAAGAACGTTCTTCACCTCAAAAGGAGAACATTTTCCTTAAAGCTGAAGTTGAAATTCTTAAAAATGATTTGAATTTCATAAAAGCTAATGAAACCTTTCAAAGAGTCATGGGATTTCAGGTAGGAAATTTTGACTAAGCTGTGCTTGGTTTTGATAAAACTCAAAAAATTAAAATGTATGAAACCTTCTTTGTTCCTGAAATAAAAGAAGGAAAATGCAAAATTAAATGTTCATATTGCAACAAAATAGGACATCTAGAGTTTGTATGCTACTTTAAAAAAAAGATGAAAAAAATCAAGAGCAAAAAGATTTTTAGAAAAGAAGAACATTTTGGAACAAAAGCAAATTTTTCTCAAAATCTGAAAAAAGAATAACATTCTTCAACAAATATAATAAACGAAGAACGTTCTGGAGCTTTATCAAAATCAGTTATAACTCAGCTTTCTAAACCTTCTTCAAAACAAACCACTAGATATTCCTCCAAGTCCAAAATTGGCCACTCTGAAACAACATTTAACATTAAAAATAAATCAGATTTTAAAACTAACTCCTTAGGACCCAAGACCAAATGGGTACCTAAAGTTAATGTAACACATCATGCATGATGGATTTCAAGATGTCAAGAAAAGGTCATGGTTCTTGGACAGTGGTTGTTCAAGACATATGACGGGTGATAAGAATTTTTTGTTGTCCTTTATCAAAAAGGATGGAGGATCCGTAACATTTTAGGAATAATGATCAAGCAAGAATCAAAGACAAGGGAACCATAGGTAAAGTGAATTATGTCAAAATTAATGATGTTCAATATGTTAAATGATTGAAACATAACCTTCTCACCATTAGTCAACTCTGTGATAATGAATTTGTGTTTTATACATTGAAGAACTACTAGTCGAATCTTGCCTCATGTCCATAAAAAGAGACAAGTGGATATGGCATAAGAGAACTGGACATGTGAGTCGAAAAAGGATTTCAAACGTATCAAAATTATATCTTGTTAGAGGACTTCATAAAATAAATTTTGAAAAAGATAAAATATGTGAAGCTTGTGCAAAGGGAAACAAGTTAAGAGTAGTTTTCACTCAAAAGAATTTATATCAACCAAAAAACCTCTTGAACTACTTCACATTGATCTTTTTGGTCCCATCAAAACCACTAATCTAGGAGGTATGAAATATGAATTTGTCATCATAGGTGATTTTTCTACACACACATGGGTACTTTTTAAAAAAAAAAACAAAAGGATGATGCATTTGATGCCTTCAAAAACTTTTGTAAAAAGGTTCAAAATGAAAAGGAATCCAATATAATCATTGTGAGAAGTGATCATTGAGGTGAGTTCATTAATGCATCTTTTAAAACATTTTTTTGATGAATTTGGTATCTCTCATAATCTATCTTATGCAAGAACTCCTCAACAAAATGGAGTTGTTGAAAGAAAAAAATGGAACTTTGCAAGAGATGGCAAGAACGATCTTGGAAGAATAAAATGTTGAAAAGTACTTCTGGACAGAAGCTATAAACACATCTTGCTACATTTTGAATCGTGTTTCAATTAGAAAAATCATAAACAAACACCCTATGAGATCTGGAAAAATAGGAAACCAAATATTTCATATTTTAATATTTTTGGTTTTTATTGCTACATTTTAAACAACAAAGATAACTTTGGAAAGTTTGATGCAAAATCGGACAAGGCTATATTTTTAGGATATTCAACAGAATCTAAAGGGTATCATATTTTTAATTTGAAAAAAAAAACTATTGAAATAAGGATGCACATATTATTTGATGAGTTTGAGGATCTTGATTTAAAAAAGAAAGGTGATGAAAAGGAAGAACAATATGGGCAAACACAACAGATTGTTCCCCAGGAAAACGAGATTGATAAACAATATCCATTTCAAACTCCTCCTAGAAGTTGGAAACTAATAGGTGATCATCCTCATAACCAAATCATTGGAGAAACAAATGATGACATTAGAACAAGAATGTCATTTAAAAATGATGGAAGCAGCAACATGACAATGATATCCCAAGTGGAACCGAAATCCATCAAACAGACTATAGTTGATCAATCTTGGATTGATGCAATGAAAGAAGAACTTCTTCAATTTGAAAAAAATGAAGTCCGGACCCTTGTTCCAGATCCCCCAGATCAAACAATTATATGAACATCATGGGTTTTCTGAAACAAGTTAGATGAAGAAGGAAATGTTGTAAGAAACAAAGCAAGGTTAGTTGCTCAAAGTTATAATCAACAAGAAGGAATAGACTATGATGAAACCTTTGCTTCAGTTACAAAGTTAGAAGCCATACAAATCCTTCTTGCATATGCATCTTATAAAAATATCAAACTTTTTCAAATAGATGTCAAAAGTGCATTTTTAAATGAAAAAATTTATAATTGTCAACCTCCAGGTTTTGAAGATTAAAAGAAACTAAATCATGTTTTTAAACTCACCAAAGCCTTTTATGGTTTAAAGCAAGCTCCTAGAGCTTGGTATGAAAGATTAAGTTCATTTTTGATAAAAAATAATAAAAATGAATTTCTAGTGGAAATATTGACAGAACACTTTTTAAGAAAACAAATAAAAATGATATTCTCATTGTTTAAGTGTATGTTGGCGATATTATTTTTGGATCAACAAATGAAAAACTATGTGAAGATTTTTCAAATCTCATGCAAAGTGAATTTGAAATGAGCATGATGGGAGAATTGAGATATTTTCTTGGATTACAAATTAAACAACATGAAAATGAAATTTTCATATGTCAAAAAAAAATATATCAAGGATCTTTTTAAAAAAATACAAAATAGGTGAAGCTAAGATTATGACTACTCCCATGCATCCATCATCCTTCTTAGATAAAGATGAAAATGGATAATCAATCTTTGAAAAATAATATAGGGGTATGATTGACTCATTACTTTATTTAACTGCAAGTAGACCTGACATTATTTTCACATTAGGATTATGTGTTAGGTTTCAATCTGCACCAAAAGAATCTCACTTAACTGTCGTGAAACTAATTTTTCGCTATCTTGGTTGTACTACTGACCTTTGGTATAGCAAAGATTCTCATTTTGATTTTGTAGCTTATTGTGACGCCGATGATAAAATCGAAAGAAAGAGCACAAGTGGTGCATATCAGTTCATAGGAAAAGCTTTGATAAGCTGGTCATGTAGAAAGCAAAACACAATTGCCCTATCCACCACTGAAGCTAAATATGTCTTAGCAGCAAATTGTTGTTCTCAAGTCTTATGGATAAAAAATCAACTTGAAGATTTTTCAGTAAGATATTGTCATATTCCAATATATTGTGATAATACTAGTGCCATTAATTTGTCTAAGAATCTTGTTCAGCATTCAAGATCCAAACATATTGAAACAAAATATCATTTCATTAGGGATCATGTGAATAAAAAAAAATTGAATTAATCTTTGTTGATACAAAGAATCAGTTAGCTGACATTTTTACAAAGTCTTTTGTTGAAGAAAGCTTCAAATCCATCAAAGAACACTTAAAAATCATAAAATATCCTATCCAAGATCGTTAAAATTGAAACCAGAACATTATGGTCATAACGGATAATGTTCTCCGTTTTGAGTCTGTTCCTCAAGAACGATCTTCGTTTTTTTATCATAATTTTTTAAAAGAAAAATCAGCAAACGTCTACTACTTTACAAAAGGTAACGGGTACACATGCTTGTCCTGCCACATTATTTCACTTTCCTCCTTCCCAATACATCTAATCACACGTGTGACACTACCTCAACTCACAAATCAACTGCAAAAAAAAACACGTTCATCCTTCTCCACTAAACAACAATTTCAACCTTTTTCTAAATTTTTTTTCTCTATTTGTCTCCTTTTTCCTCAAACTCTCATTTTTTTTTCAAAAATGGCTCGTACCAAAACAATAGCACACAAAAACAACAACACACAAAAACAACATATTGAAGTAACACAATTGATTTACAAGAAAGGGGGGGGGGATTGAATTGTAAATGCACCTTTTAAAAATTCCTGCTAAAACTTAAGAAAATAACTCAAGATTGATCTTGGTTATGAAAACAGAAAACGGAGAACGTTCTTGGTTTTAGTTGTAAAATGGAGAACGTTCCTTGATTAGTTTTAAACAGAAAATCAATTTGTATTTTATCTTGGTTAATCAATTCAGTATAACAAATAAAAGGATAGGGAAGAGAGTACCACACACAGATTTATCTTGGTTCACCCAATGTGGGTTACGTCCAGTCCTCACGCTGCGAGATTTTCCACTAAGTGTTTAAAACGAAGAACCTTCTTAATCTTACAACACCTAGTATAGATCAACCTTGATCTATTTCCACCTCTATTACTTTCCACCCAGAAAGCAATAACAACACCTATCTAACCTTGATAGAATGTAATCTTAAACAAACTATAAAGAAACTCTTATAGTTTAACTTTTTACAAATGAATTGATTTTGACAGAATCTGATATTGCTCAACTCCGATTTGAGAATAGATTCTTTACAAAGGATCTAATGATAATCTCGCAAACTGATATATGAATATGCAGCAGCAAGTGTTTCGCGAATGCAGAAAATGATATTGCCTCTGTTTTGCAGAATTTCAAGCTTAAGTGTGATTGTATATTGTGGATTACTTAGCACTTGAATTTCTTGCCTTCATACTTGATTAAGGCCTTCTATTTATAGGCTGAAGATGTACTGGATGGGAGTACGAAAGAGTTGTTGGAGAAGCTCTGCTTTTTCTGGCTTAAGGCAATATTTCAGAATAATTTAATCATGTTATGACATATAGCCTTTTTTAACTTTTGGGTTTAACATTTAAAGCAGTCATGTACTTTTCTGACAAAGTCCATGACGTTACTTCATTGATCTTGGATGATACATTCTTCATCTTGAGTCTTGAGTGCAGCTAAACCAGATTGGAGAAGAATTGCAAGCTGAAACAGAGCAGGTTGCAGGTTTGCTGCTGCTGTGCAGAAAACGGAGAACGATAAACGTTCTTGGTTTTTAGAATGAATGTTCTTGAGCTTAAATAATCATTCTGGAGTTCCCGTTTTAATTATTATGGATTTCCTTTGTAATTTTCTTGTCATATGTCAATATTGATTGAGCTTTCTTGACATTTGAATTTTTGGAGTTCTTCATGCTGTCATGAATTTTGTCCATCTTTGAGTCCTTTTAATTTTGAGAGCAAATAGCCTTTTTGAGCTTGGATGAATCCTACTTGTTCCTTGCCATGTACTATTAGATACGAGTAAGTTTCCTGGGCAAATTCTTTATTAAGAATGTAGAAAAGGTTTGATCAACATTCTGTGATGAACAATTCTTGAAGCTGGAGATCATTCTCTTTTTTGTTGCAGAATGATCTTGTTTTTGTTTCTTTTGCTTTGCGCTTGATTTTGTTCTTAATTAAATTCACTCAAAAGCACCAGTTAAATTAACATAACATTTTAGAATCATGATTTAACTTTCTTAATTAACCTTTGTTTGTTTTCATCAAAACTTTAAACATAGAGTTTGTCTTAACACAGATCACCATCGTTATATCTATCATCATCTCCAGTTCGTTCACCATCACCTCCACCTACACCAACACCTCCACACCCATCATCCTCAGAAAAAACATTCTCGAATTACATGTCTTCATCTCCAAAAGCCTGTCCTCAACCCATTTCACTTGCTCTTCCCTCCATCGTGCTCCCTCAATTATATCAATGCCCTATTCCTTGCAACAGTCAATGCATGCCCCATCTTCGAAAATCCCTTAACCCTAGTTCTAGAACATCATCTTCCAAATGAAGATCAATGTGTATTCTAGCCGATATTGGCACCTCCAAGACCAAAACTATAGACACAACAATCTATACGCTTTCTGACGATGATTCTGAACCCTCACCGCCAACAACACTTCCCAAATCAGAAATTGTCCCTACATCACATCCCTCCAAACCAAAATCCCAATAAATTACAAAATCCCTAAAACCTCATTCAAAATCCCCTTAAATTTCAAAATCCCCAAAATCTAATTTGAAATCCCCAAAATCTGCTTCCAAAGTACTTCCATCCAAAACCACAACTTCTAAATCTAAACCAATAATTCCAAAAACCAGCTCGTCTTCAACACTTTCTCAATGTTTAGCCTCCAAAAAACTCAAAAATCCTAAAAAATTACAAAAGAAAACTCAAGAACATTCTTGTCCAAACTGCCAATTCAAGAACCTTCTCCTTTCCAAACTCCAAACCCAAGTACAACAAAAACTTCCAAAACAACAACCACTAAATTCTCAACCAACCCTCTTTCTTCCAAAATCCTTATTCCACCCTTGATTTCGTCAAAGATTCAAAAAATCTATACTAAGAAGTGGGCTCAATGGCCTATCGACATTGGTCGAGTTTTTATTTTTGACAATCTTCAAGTGGAAGGCATCTCCGTTCAGCATCACACTGATTCACTTGGATGGATTGATTTCCTTAAAATATCTTACTGTTATTACCCTGAGGTCATTCGAGCATTTTACTGCAAAGCTGAAGTATTTGCAGATAAATCCCTTATTTTCTCCACTCTAAAAGGTGTTGAAATTTGCTAGACCCTTTAATTATGGCTGAGATTCTTAAACTACCATATGATGGACTAACAATTTTTGGAAAAGATTGGTATACAGCCTTGAACACTACTAAAGAAGAAGTGTTTCAAGAAATTTTTATTGATAAGTCTACCAAATTTCTCTCAGCTAATCTAAAACCACTTCCCAAACTTTTCAATAGTATACGCCAACACTCCATTTTACCGCACTGCGACAACCATGATTTTGTCACTAATAATGACGCACTAATCATTTATCATCTTTTTCATTGCAAGAAGCTTAATCTGCCCTACCTGAAAAGCCAACACATGATTGCTGCAATCCACAAGGATTATAAGAGAAATATTGTTCTATATTGTATGGTTTTCTCAAAAAAATTCAGCCATTTTCAAATTCCCTTGTTGATTGAAACCTCCAACATAAAGATTTCCAAATTCTCAAAAAAAAAAAAACATATGTCATATGAAACAACTTCCCACCATCCCACCCTCACCAAAATCTACTTTCAATTCTTCTACCACTAAGAGAAAAATGACTGCACGCAACTCTGCTATCAATACTGAGCAAGCCTCACCTCAAGAACGCCCTTCCCATCACCAGTCTGTTGAAGAACGTTTCAATATTGAGCAATCCTCCGAATGTCACTATTCCACAACCTTTCAATACTAACCTCAATCAAGTTACCCCTACAGTTTCTACAATTCCAACCTTCACAAATCGTTTTTCTCAAGGTAGTTTCTTCCCTCCACTTCCTCTTCGGCACAATTCTCAAATGTCACCAGCTTTTGTGTCACCACAAAAAACCATAACTTAATCCATCTTTGGAATAAGCCAATATTTGGTTTTCCCAAACTTGGACATTGTTGCCCCATCATTTTGCTCCAAACTCTATTCCTCGCATCGATACTTCATTTGCCACTCTATCAAATTTTTGTACCACTGTTGCTCCATCCCAAAATACTCCTACTGAAGATCAACGATGTCCCTCTAAAAGGACCAAAATGGAAAGGGAAACATCAAGAACATATAAGGAAATTCCCAGAATTTTTGTTTCTCTTCAAACAATAATAGTCAAACAAACTTATCAGGACAAGGAGCAAAAAATCATACATGATTGGATGACTACTCAGTTTGCTCCCAAGCTCGGACTAGAACCTCCCATGACTAATCCTCCCCCAACATTTCCAGACATACCTCAACCATCCTTGTCTCCATCGTCTTAAGGATCTTCACCTTCTTTGTCTTTTTTATTTAACTTTAGCTTCACTCTCCTATTCCTTTTTGACATGACAAAGGGGAAGAAGTTATTTAGATTTTAAGTATGATCTGAAGCTATTATTTGTACGACTACTTATGTATATTTTGTTTTGTTTTGGACCACCTTGTAATGATCAAGATCCTTATGCTTTATCAATGAAAAATTATTATTTGGTTCCAATGAATAGTACATATTGAGGGGGAGCTTATACTAAAAAGCTCTCTGAATTACTATTAGAATCAAAATTAAAATCTTAATCAACATATTTTGTCATCATCAAAAGGGGGAGATTTTTTAGACAAAATACCAAATTAATATTTTGATAATAATTAAACAAAAGGTTAACTAAGACTTCGTATTATGATTCTAAGTGTTTTGGTATTTAACATTTGTTTTTAAGTGTATTAAAACAAGATAGGTACCAAGTTTTACAAAGCATATTAAAATCAAGAAATCAAAATCAGAAAAACGAAGAACGTTCTTAATAGATTTCTGGAAAATAAATAACGTTCTCCACATCTGCCATAAATAAGAATGATCAGATTTCAATCTAAAAGATTAGATCTAGGAAGCTTTATTCATTCCATATCTTCATCAAGAATAAACAAGAATCAATCTAAGTAAGAACCGTTCCAGAATTCGAAGGCTCAAAACCTTGCTTCAAAAAATGCATAAAGCAAGATCATTCTCCAAGTTAAGCAAAAGCAAGTACAATTAACAAGCTATAAAGGACTCTTCTGTTTATACCTTCCAGCAGACCTGCACACGTGACTTAAAGCAAGTAATCATTTTTGGCAGGATCACAAGTACAAGTCAGCTCATCTCAAACCAAGTCGAAGAATGTTCTTGGATCTCAAGAACATTCCTGGTTTCAACATGCATAATGTTGCTTTATGGTTGATCTTATCCACTCACTTAGTCATGACAGTTGACCTACTTCCAATGGTTAAATGAACTGTGATAAGCTCTCTTGAAGCCTATAAATTAAGCTTCACTATGAAGAACAAAACACAACTCAAAGTGTCAAGAAAAACATCAATCATTCAATCATACTCGAGTTTGTCGAAATCATTCTAAAAGTTGAAGTTCCATCATCTGAGTGTTTTTCAAATAAGTGATAATTGATTTCTAAAATACATAATCTATTTCTCAAACAAGAGTTGAGCAATACCCATATTCTAACATTCTCAAAATCATTACTTTGTAACTCAAGGATATACTGTTAACATGGTTTGAGTAGTGTGTAAAAATACTTTTATGATTTAAAAGGTAGATTGTAAAATCCTTTCTTAGGTAACTTGTGGAAATCCTTCCTATGTAGAAAGGTAGAGAATTTGTAATAGATCAAGACTGATTTGTGAAAACCAAGAACATTCTTCCTTTGATCATTTTGTGGAAAATTTAACATTTGTGAGAACTGGATGTAACCCGTGTTGGGTGAACCAAGATATATGCTTGTGTGATCTATATATCTCTATCTCTATTTATTGTATGTCTTACATTTAGTTTTTATATTGATAAAATGATATTGTTGTTTTTCCACTAACTAAGAACGTTCTTTGTTATAACTATGATCAATCTTGAGTTAAACTTTTCAGTTTTTAAACATGAATTTTTAAAAAGAGACAATTATAATTCAAACCTCCTTCTTTATATTTGACATTGTTACTTCAATAATTACCCTTACTTTTCATAGAAAATCCAAAATTACCCTTACCCTTAACATTGTCGTTACCTCCTCCAAAAGACTTGGACTTGCATTGCACATCTTGTTGTTAAGTAATATAGTATTTGTTGTTGCAAAAAAATTAAAAATAAATTAATATTTTCATCTATGTTTCTCTATTATCCATATAAATTTACTTGTTGCATATATAAAAAACAATTTATAAAAATACACAAAATATTGATATTAAATATAAAAGAGAGAAAAATAGAAATTGATAAAATAAAGAAAATTATTAATTATAATAAACGTAAGATATTATTTATATATAAATCTCAAAGTGATTATTCCAACCAACTTGGAATTAATCTAACTAACTTGCAATTGATCTAACTAATTTGCAATTAATCTAACTAATTTGCAATTAATCTAACTAATTTGCAAGTAACTTTATCTATCTTCTGCAAGTTCGAATTGGGTTTTACATTTTCAACTTGGAATGAATTTTACGATTTAAGAAAAAAAAAATACAAAAACTAAAAGATTTTTTTTCGTGAAATGCTGGATATACATCTGTTAACAAATCTTGAATATAAAAAATACATCAACTAAGATTTTTGAATTGCCGGAATATCAAGCAAAAATATTTGTATGAATGTCAGAAATACACAGGCTAAAAGTTTTTTAGAAGATTTATTCTTCACATAAAATAATAATAAGAAATTTTATAATGCAATCTTACTTCCCATTTTTTTTATATTAGGTGCTAAATCGAATTTATACCTCAATGTAAGATCTTCTCTTGCTTTTCTTTTGAACAAAATTTACCTACAACTCTTTGGTCATTAGCTTGGAGCCTTGGACTTCTAATTGACAATCCAATTATGGATATATTTTTTCTATAAATAAAAATAATTTTTTTTTGTTGGTATGTGTTGAATCTAAGGTCTACAATTGCATGCACTTTCGTCCATTTTTTCTTACTTTATGAAAGTTGTTGAAACAAAGTTGATACCAAAATTTTGAAGAAGTATTGAGTTTTGGTAAAGTTTTGTTGAGAAACATGTTGTCCATAATACTTTTGTTTATATATATATATATATATATATATATATATATTATTTTTAATATCATCGTCATGATAAGATAATTTTAAGTTGGAATTTCATAGGAAAAGAGGAGAAAAATGAATAAATTATTCAAGAATCAAATGAAAAAAAGAAAGATAAATTAATTAAGCTTTTATGAAAATTTCTTGATAAAATTTTGTAAAAGAAAATAATAGAATAATTATCTCTATGATATCATAATAGAAAATGTAAAATATTAATACAAAACATAAAAGACAAAAAATTAAAAATAAAGTTATATTGATAGAATAAAGGATATTATTGATTAAATACGAGTAATATACTATTTATATATAGATCCTAAAATGACTATTACAATAAACTTTCCATTAATCTAATTAATTTACAACTAATCTAAGTAATTTGCAATTAACCTAAGATACCTCTAACAATAAAAGGTTGAAAGAGGTCCAAATCCATATTTTCATTGCATAATACATGTGTAATAAGGGATTCAAGAATACTTAGTTATACAGTAGTACTCATAATGCATCAAAGTATCGAGGGACTTTTTTTCTTAAATTTCATTGAATTCATAAAATAAAATGACAGCAAACACCAGTTTTGTAACTATTTTGAAGGTTTACTTTCGGTTATTTCCTCTCAACATATGAGGCTCACCTTTCTTTACATATAATAACAAACTAATAATTAGTCTGGTAACATTAGCCGGTTTAGAAAAAGACCTTTTTATATATATATTTTTCAATAAAATATATATAAATAAACAAAAAATGTACAATAACATATACATGTACAAAAACAGCACTGAGTTTTTTTTTCTTGAACATAATGCAACACAATGCATTTGAACACACATATTGCACTATGTGCCTGTAGCTAGGGATGCACCAATTACAATACTCATTATAAATTACATTCTATATTTATATATTATAGTACAAATATTTTAATTAAGTACTCTCTTATGTCCTTTTTATAAGAGATCGTTGGATGAAAATTTAATCAATAAAATTTGACGTATTTAATTTATAATATAAATTAAATATATTTATTTTTATGGACTAAATTTAAATTAACAGTCTCTTATAAAATAGATGGGGGGAGATGTCTCAGATGTCGGGATATTGGAATGAGTCATTATCACCTTCTGAAACTTCCAGGGGCAGAAGAGGCTTTTAACTCGGTTAAATTCTTCATCAGGCAATTTCACAGCAGTGTATGGACCTGCCCCAATTAGGGGTCCAAGAATAGGAGCTATGAGATATAACCATATGCCTCTGAAATTGTTTGCAGCAATTATTGGGCCCAGTGTTGTTACTGGATTCATTGAACCTCCAGTTGCAGGCCTGTAGCATAGTGTTGTTGAAACAGAGTATTGCCTTTTGTACCCCCCTAATTAGACTTCTACCCCCCATTTTCATAAAAATCCAAATTTAACCTTCATAAATACAGCCACTTGTTCAGTAAAATTTTTTTACCTCAACAACTGAAATTTCCGGTAAGCAATTTTTCGTTTTTGAAATTTCCGGTAGTTACCGGAAATTTCCAAATTGAAATTTCCGGTAGTTTAAATTTGAATACCGGAAATTTGAAATTTCCGGTAACTCCCGGAAATTTGAAATTTCCGGTAACTCCCGGAAATTTGAAATTTCCGGTAACTCCCGGAAATTTGAAATTTCCGGTAGTTATAATATGTGTACCGGAAATTTGATAAATTGAAATTTCCGGTAGTCTTCCCGGAAATTTCAAAAATCCAGTAGTTTGAACTTTTTTTTTTTTTTTTTTGAAATAGGGATGGCAAATGCACAACCAGTATTTATAGATTTAACTGAAGCGTTTACAACTGATCAAATCTTTGATTCACGAGAAGCTGTTATATCATGGGCAAGAGAGATAGGTCGACAAAATCGAGTAGCTGTTATTATTATTCGATCTGACGTAGAGACTGGAAAGAGAGGAAGAAAGTCAAAATTAATTCTTGGTTGTGATAGAGGTGGAGAATATAAGTCAAATAAAAATGACACAGGTACTTCAACTAAAAGGTGTGGATGTCCGTTTAAACTTAGATCGAGACCACTGAAAAATGATGAAGGATGGATTATTAAGTTAATTTGTGGACTTCACAACCATGAGTTAGTAGCTACTTTTGAAAATAATGCATGGATGGGACGCTTAACAGAAGAAGATAAGAAAAATGTTGACGAGTTGACAAAATATCACGTTGCACCGAGACACATCTTGTCATACTTGAGAGATCATGATAACGAGAATGTGACTAGTATCTATCAAATTTACAAGCGACGAAGTACATACAAGAAGAATTTGATGGGACCTAGAACTGATATGCAACATTTGTTGAAGTTACTTGAAGCTGAGAAATATAGTTGTTGGAGTAGGACTCATGAGGACTCCAACATTGTGAGGGATATATTTTGGACGCACCCAGATTCCATAACTTTGCTGAACATGTTCCCTCTTGTGCTGATTATGGATAGTACTTATAAAACCAACAAGTATAGGTTACCGTTGTTTGAAATTGTTGGTGTAACTTCAACTGGGTTGACATTTAATGTTGCATTTGCTTATATGGATTCTGAACGTCAAGACAACTTTTGGTGGGCATTGGAGAAGTTAAAATAGTTGTTTCTTTCAAACACTTCATTTCCTCAGGTGATTGTCACTGACAGAGAACTTGCTTTAATGAATGCAATTAAATTTGTATTTCCATCTTCAACAAATTTACTTTGCCAACTTCATATTAACAAAAATGTTAGAGCCAAATGCAAACAATATATATTAAACAGAGACATGCAAGAACCCATTCTTGAGTTGTGGAGTAAAATTGTTTATTGTTCTGAAGAGAATGAGTACGAGGTACTTTTGCAAATATTTGAGCAAGCATGTGTCGATAATATTATGTTTTTTGACTACGTCCGAGACACATGGTTGAATCCTCATAAGGAAAGATTTGTTGAAGCTTGGACCAATCGAGTATTGCATCTAGGAAATACTACGACTAATAGGTATGTCATTAAAACTTCATATTCTGTATTTTATTTCA
The DNA here is from genome assembly GCA_037974875.1 of Cicer bijugum. Lineage (NCBI taxonomy): Eukaryota > Viridiplantae > Streptophyta > Magnoliopsida > Fabales > Fabaceae > Cicer > Cicer bijugum. The sequence continues at coordinate 11,399,944 of JBBPBT010001178.1, forward strand.
TATTCTGTATTGTATTCTGTTTTGTATTTCATAATTGACTCTCTTGTATATTATTAGGGTTGAGTCTGCTCATTGGTCATTAAAGAGATTTTTGGAACACAGTAAAGGAGATTTTTGTAAGGCATGGAATGGTATGAATGACATGTTGAAGTATCAGATTATTAAGATCAAAAGTTCATTTGAGGCAAGTAAGGGTCGCAAAGAGCATGTACACAACAATCCATTCTTTAAGGAATTGACTTGGGTGGTATCTAGGAAAGCTTTAGGTGATATTGTTGAAGAATACAAGAGAGTCAGTTATGTCGGTAATGATAAAGATGCTTGTTGTTGTATACTTAGAAAGACTCATGGATTACCTTGTGCGTGTGAGTTAGCACGATACAAGATGGAAGGCGTTCCAATCCCATTAGATGCTGTTCATATACATTTGAGGAAACTAACTTTGAATAGTGATTAAGAGGATGAACAGTTGACAAATGATTCAGAGTTGGACATTACATCGGAGATGAATATAATTTGGAAAACATGGAAAACTCTTAATGTTGCTGGAAGAAGGGCATTAAAGAGCAAGTTGCGTGAAATAGCATATCCGGAGACAACATCAATCTGTGCACCAGTGGATAAAATCAAAACAAAAGGTGGTGTTAAGAAAAAAGGCAATAAGCCGAAGGGATATGACGTATATCGCGACCCATCATACTTTGAGCATGTTGATAATCAAGTCTCCCAGCAAGCATCCAAACAATTCTTCCATCAAGCATCCAAACAAGTCTCTCAATCCCATCAGGTTAAAAAATATTTACACGAGTTTCCTGCTTTAATTCATCCATATATTGAAGATATAGTTAATGTTAAAGCAGATGGAAACTGTGGATATCGTGCTATTGCTGCTTTACTTGGTCATGGTGAAGAATCCTAGAGCATTATACGTCGACAGTTGTATACAGAGATTAAATCCAAACCAGATTTGTATGCTGCATTATTCCAAGAACATTTGCAAGAAGTGACAGAGTCTTTACTTGTAACTGATTTGGACAACCAAGGTCACGAGAAGTGGATGACCATTCCTGATATGGGTTACGTGATAGCAACAAAATATAATCTCATTCTTGTTACATTAGCAAAAACTTTTTGTTTGACTTTTTTCCCATTGAGGGGTGCACATAATGGAGATTTGTCACGTGATCGTGTTATCAGCATTGGTTTTGTTAACGAGAATCATTGGGTTCAAGTTAAGTTGGAATCTGCATGTCCGTTACCTCCACTTGCATGGCATTGGAAGAATCATCGTAGCGATGAGTCTACATCATGGGCTGTCGCTTATGCAGGACGTCTTCAACATTGGGGTTCTTTAGATTTAGATTATATGTCTTTGGCAGATGATTGACACTTTTGAGTTGTAACTTATTTTAAATGATATGATTGACACTTTTGAGTTGTAACTTATTTTAAATGATATGATTGACACTTTTGATGTGTAATTTGTTTTAAATGATATGATTTACACTTTAATTTGCCGATAATAATATGTTGTGAATAAGTCGATAATAATATCTCTGAATAATAAATAAGTCGAATAACTAATAAATAAGTCGATAATAAGTCGAATAACAAATAAATAAGTCGAATAACTAATAACTAAGTCGAATAACTAATAAATAAGTCGATAATAAGTCGAATAACAAATAAATAAGTCGAATAACTAATAACTAAGTCGAATAACTAATAAATAAGTCGATAATAAGTGTCAATAACATACTGAGCTAACAAAATAATAAGTGTCATCAAAACAACTACAATACTACTGATAATCTCCTCCTCTAGAAATGTGTAAAGCCCTCTCTAATAACAGACGCATCTGATCTTCAGGACCACCAATATGCAAATCTAAGCTCTGCTGTATAAGACCACCAACTGCATCACACCGTGTACATCTAGTATCGGGATCAGCTCCATGACTAGGACCAGCACCATGACTATAACCAGCATCAGGACCAGGACCAGGACCAGCATCACCATCAGCATCATCACTAGGGCCAGCATATGCCGCAACATAAGGGATCATCCGATGATGAGATATCCTATAATACCACTGGATGTATCCCTCAACACACTGATGTGGATATGCAGCTGGATGCAATGTAGGTCGAAGTGATCGTACAGAATTCCGGTACATACTCCATTCAATGTCGACATCACGTGCAACGAGCATCGGTGGTGTAGGAGGAATGTGCTGAATATACCCAAACTGACGAATGCACCTCTCTGGTAAATACGGAACCATCGTGAAACACCAACGCATGTATCCTGTAAATAATGACACAGACTGAAATCGTGTCACAGCGCCATCATCATAATTCGGTGCCCAGATGATATCAGTATCCCTCAAAGCATCCAACTTTGCCCTGTAATATGCAACATTCCCTGATGTTTGTTTCGCAGTCCAACGAAACATCCGTGGCTTCGACGAAATATGTTCATCGAAATCCCGTTTACAAATATCAGGAAAATATTCATAAATCCAAGTCTGTAAATAATAGAAACATAGTAAAATTATTAAGGTGATCAAATAATTAAAAACATAATGATAAGTATAATAAATATAATAGTACTTGAAATAAAGATAAATAACCTCCAATCTGTTTGGTAGCAGGCAATGTACTATCTCTAAGATAGTCATATAACACAACAAGTGCAGCTGGTCCCCATGCCCATTTACCGCAGCTATCAAGATCTTGAAACAAAAAGAGATATTTTGCAGATACAAGTGTAAAACTCTTATCAGCCAGAATAGTACACCCTACCAAATGAAGTAGATATGCCCTAGCAGCACAGTCATATCTACGTTCATGAAGGTTCTTATAAAATACCTCTTTCAACCATTCAAAACTATAAGATGCTCCTCTGTTAGTCCTAGTCTCAACCACAGCTTCATCATATGAAACTCCCAACAACTGAACAGCAGCAGCAATTGCCAAACCTTCATTGACATTTGCGGAAGGTGTAAAAAACTCTCCAGTACATGGGATGCTCAAAAGACCCCTAACATCGTCAAGAGTAATAGTCATTTCACCGAATGGCAGGTGAAATGAACTAGTCTCTGCGTGCCATCTCTCAGCAAAAGCAGATATCATATTACCATCAATCATCTGCAGACTACATCTTCTCAGAGGTCGTAATCCAGATATATTAATCCAATTATCAATTTCAGCAGGTAATTGATATCTGATATCAATGAATTTGTCCTGTTTTTTCCCATTTGAAACAACTTTCAAGGCACGTCTTTCCTGTTTAATTAAAAATAACACACAATTACAAATTATAATATGTAATAAATTATAATATTATAACTACAAATAATCTAATCACTATAAAAAAATTATTAAACTACAAATAATCTTATACTATAAATAAATAATTTACTAACCTGTCCATTCCACACATTAATGGCTATATGATGCTCATAATCGGTAAGGACAGAAAGATCATAAGGACCTCCAGGAAAAATCGGCTGTTCAGGCTGGTCATACTGAGGCTGCTGCTGCTCATACTGCTCAAACTGCTGCTGCTCCTGCTCATACTGCTGCTGCGGCTGGTCATACTGATGCTGGTCATCATGCGGCTGCTCATACTGATCATATTGCGCCTGCTCATCCTGCTGCTGCTCAAACTGCGGCTGATCATATTGTGTAGGCTGCTCCGGGGGCGCCTGCTCCTCATTCCTTCTTCTCCTTTTCTCAACAGCAGCTCTCCTATTTGATTGAGTAGGAGGTCGAACTCGAGAATGGTCGCCATCAGTCTTAGCTCCTCTGGTCCTCACTAACAATATTAAAAACAAAAAATTAACAAAAAAAAAAAAAAAAAACCAGAACAGTACCAGAAATTTGAAATTTCCGGGAAGTGTACCGGAAAATTGAAATTTTCGGTAGTTAAAAATACATACCGGAAATTTCATTTTTGAAATTTCCGGTAACCCATCCGGAAATTTCAAATTTCCGGTACATATTTTTAGCTACCGGAAATTTCAATTTTCCGGTCAGTTTCCCGGAAATTTCAAAAACGAAATTTCCGGTGTACATTTTTAACTACCGGAAATTTCATTCCTTGAAATTTCCGGTAAAAGAAATTTTCCAGAAATACTTACTTTTTGGATTTTTCGAATGTTTGCTACGAATGTAAGTTTTTTTTTTTTTTTACTTTTTTACTAAATTTTTTAGGGGTATTTTAAGTATTTCATCCAAAAAGCATTAAATTGGGGGGTAGGGGTTTAATTGGGGGGTACAAAAGCCAATTCTCGTTGAAACAATATGAGAAATAAGGCCCAAATGAAATATTTGGCCCAAATAATTTAATTGAGTTCCTAAACTTTTAGTTAATAATTTATAATTAGTTTTCTTAATTTTTAAATAATATGTAACTGGATTCCTTAATAATAGGTAATTAGTTATCTTAAATTTTAATTAATTAGTTTTCACAAAGTAGAGTTTTTCCTTAATTGGATTTTTTACAGATTTTTTTTTAAAAAAATTTAAAGCAAAGAAGATTAAAAGAATAATTTTAAAGATATGTATTTACTTAAAATTAAATTTAAATTTCACATTACTATAATTTTTCACATCATTATAAATTAAAATGGTAAAAGTAAAATAGGTGATTAAAATTGCTGATTTATTAAAATGAAAAGATTAAAACTATATTTAAATTTTTATTAAAGTAAGGAGAGAAATATGTACGTATATTACACTAATGATTTTGGTTACACCATACTTAGAGTTGTAAGAGTATAATTTTGATCTGCTAAATAAATAGTTTAGTTGTAATTAAAGTTATAAAAAATTATCGTATAATAATAATTGACAATATTTCATCAAAAAATAATAGTGATAGACTATAAATATAGTATGCATTTTCAATATAAAATAATTATACGGACATTTTATTTATTTAAAAATAATAATATCTCAACTGTAGTTTTAGTTTTTTTTATTTTTATTAATTTACAAAATTAATCATCCTATTTTAAAATTTAAATTTTTTTATTTTTCAATCTAATTTTTAAATTAAAAAAATGACAATATGATCAATGACATATGATACAATAATATAGAATTATTAACAATTACAATAAAAAATTTTAAAATTTCATTTTTAACTTTAAAAAAAATTATTTTTATAATTAATTAATCACATAAATAATTAATATATTTATATATACTATACCAAATTGTAAGTTACAAAATATGTCAAATTAAATTTTTTTTAGTTTAAAAATTTGAAGAAAAAAACAAAACTGCCAATTTTTAAAATACTGAGGGCAATTCCGTAAAAGAAGAAAAAACAAAATTGTAATTAAAATAAAAATAATGTTGAACATACCTATGAGAATGTTGAACATGACGGTGGCTCCCACCGCAATTCCCGCAAATTCTCCCACCTGCATCATGTTCACTCTCCAGATTAATTAATGTCAAAAAGTTTCATAAAAATAAATAAATAAATCTAGTGGATCACCCGCTAAAATATAGTTGACCTAATCTTGAAAATCAATTTTTTTTTTAATTTATCTTTCTATCAAATTTCACTTGAAATTTCCTAAGATAACAGTGGAGAAGAATGAGTGTTTCACATAGATTGCTAGAAATTTTTGAACTTTACTTAATTCCTTAAACATATCTCTACAAGAAAACAGTTGATTGTAATGAAGATTACGTGGAGAAAAAAAAATGTTTGGAACTTTGCAGAAAAACCATGACAACCACCAACAAATCCGACAAATCGCTTAAACCGACCAAAGACACATAAGATCTATAGCAAACCTAGTTTTCTTCATCTTGGTTTAGAAGTATTGGACTGGATTTGACTGATTGTCTACTACTAGTTTGAATTTTTAACTGAGAATCCAATTATGATTTTCTTTTTTTATAAACAAGAATTTTTGCCTTCCGTGGGAATCGAACCTAGTACATGAGGATAAGTACTACCATCAATTGATCTGTTACACTAAATAATTATATTAATTAGATATAACTAATATTTTATATCAACGGTTGATAATCAAACAATTAAAAAAAACTAGAACTTCAAGTTTTAATGTCTTCTTGACAATAAAGGTCGTATCAACTAAATTTATCTGTAATTCTCTATAATGTCAAAAATGACAATGGCAAAGCACAAGCGATTTTAGGTAAAGAACCTATTGAAAACTAATCTAAAATCACAATTGATTTTACACTCACATACACTTACTATGATGAAGATGAATGAATGACTATGTTGAGAAACTTTTGAGATAAGAGAATATTGATGATGTAAAAATATATACACTTTATTTCATTATATCATTGGTATTTATGTACACACTAACTCATAGCTTGTATCACTTAATTAGTTACAACAAAACATAATCAGTAAACTAACTAATAATTAATCATTACTAACAAACTCTAACTAAATTAGCAATTTTAACACTCCACTTGAATTCAACTTGATCTACATACAACTCCTAGTTCATCTCTTAGATGTTTGAATGTGTCTATCTTCAAATGATTTATTAGAATGTCTGTTACTTGCTTTACACTTGTGCAAAATTTAAATTTTAACTTTCCCTTGCTAACTTGCTCTCTTAAGTAAAGAAAACCTATTTTTATGTGCTTGCTCCTTTCATGAGCAATTGAATGCTTTGCCAAATTTATAGTTGATTTGTTATCAATCTTTATAGTGACTACTTCTGCTTACCTTACATTCAGCTCTCCTAGCAATGTATTGAGCCATACAGCTTGACAAAAGCCTACTGAGGCTGCTATATACTTAGCTTTTAAAGAAGAAAGGGCTACCACAAGTTCCTTATTTGAGCACCAAGAGAATGGTATTTTACCAATCATAAACACATATCTAATTGTACCCTTCCTATCCTCCTTCTCACCACACCAGTCTGAATCAATGTAATATATTTATCTTAGCATCAACTTATTCGCTTGGAAATAGGATTCCATAACTTGTAGTTTCTTTTACATACATGAGAATTCGTTTGACATCCATCAAATGAGACGTTCCAGGACTTTGCATAAATATGCTTGCTAAGCCATGCCAGTTCTTTTGTTGCACAAATATCTCAAGCCTCCTATCAATCTCCTAAATTCTATAGGATTCACTTTTTCTTCAATTTCATTTCTGATTAAATGCAGACCAATTTCAGTTGGAGTCGTCACTGAATTATAGCTATTGTTTCAAACTTCTTCAAACTCTCAACAGCATACTTGGTTTAATGAGAAATTATTCCAGCCTTTGTACTTTGGAACTCAATTCCTTGGAAATACAAGAGTTGTCTCATGAAAGTCATCTCAAATTCCCTCATCATGATATTCTTAAATTCTCCAATTTAGACTCATTTTCTCCAGTAATGTGAAGGTCATCTACATACAACTCAATTTTAGACTCATTTTTCTCAAGTAATGATCACTCTTGTTTATAGGCTCCCCTTCATATATACACCATGTTCTGATATTCACTTAATGAAACCAAGTTGAATTAAAAATCCATCAACATTCTTATTCCATACTCTTGGGGCTTGTTTAATCCTATATAGTGCTTTCTTTAACTTATATATTTTATTCTCTTGGTTCTTTATCATTCAATTTGGTGGCTGCTCAATGTATACTTCCTCCTCAATAGGCCCATTTATGAATATTGATTTCACATCCATTTGATGTATTTTCAATTGTTTCATGCTTGCAATAGCAATGACCATTCTTATGGTCTCAATTCTAGCTACTAGGGCAAATACTTCTTCAAAGTCTATTGCATCCTTTTGTAAAAAAAACCTGTAACTACAAGTTTGGCCTTGTATTTTATCATTTCACCACTAGGACTTTGTTTCACCTTATATACCCACTTCACATTTATTTTTTTCTTTCCAATAGATAACTCTACTAATTTCCAAGTTTGATTTTTTTTTTCAATTGAATGCAACTCATCCTTCATGGCTCCAATACATTTAAGATCCTACATATCACACTAAAAACTTATTGGTTCAACTCCTGCTTATAGTGCTAAATGCACCAGCTCTCCATTTGAGTAAATATCATTATCTTAAATCATTTCAGAACCCTACAGCCTTTGAGGTAGACTTCTTTGTCTTTGATATCTTCTTGTTGCATTGTTATCATTATTGTCCCCAATGCTTTTATTTAGTTGTGACTCTTCTCTACTACTAGTATCACCATCAAGCATGACTCTTGTTGATTCTCACATTTCTTTAGTGTTCTACTCCCACTCCTTAATCTAATGAACTAATACATCCTTGTTGATCACTATATTTTTACTAATACGCTCATGAAATCTATATCCTCATGTTACACGGTATCCAATTAACACCATTTGTTCACATTTTACCATCTAGCTTCATTCTAAGTTGATCTTGGACATGCTTGTAACATATTGTGCCAAAAACCTTTACATGGCTAAGGCTTGCTTTGATTCTTGACCATTGTCTTCAAGTATAACTCCCTTGAGCTTATTTGTTTGACATCTATTCAAAATATAGGTGGATGTTGCCATTATTTCTCCCCACAAGAACTCTGGAAGCCCTTTACTTTTCAACATAGTTCTTATCATGTTCATCATGGTCCTGTTCTTGCTATATGTAGTACCACTATGTTGTGGTGTGTAAGGTGGTATTATTTCATGCATAATCCCTTCCTTCTGATCGAATTCATCAAATTCTTTTAACACATATTCTCTTCCTGCATTTGTTCTTAAGACTTAAATTGAATGGCTACATTGCTTCTCAATCATCACTTTGAACATCTTAAAGACATTTATCACCTCACTTTTCTTCTTAATCAAGTATGTTTGTAAATTTCTAGTGAAATCATTAATAAAATTTACAACATACCTATTATCTCCAATTGAGTCAACTTGCATCGGGCCACAAACATTTGAATAGATTACTTCCAAATTCTCCTTTGAAAGGACTTTTATGTTGTTTGGATTGAGCACAATCTTCACACATTTCAGTTGGCTCTTGTATTTGAGGTAGTCCTCTCATCATTCCTTCTCTACTCATCTTCTTGATATCTCCAAAATTTACACTTTCAATTGTTTATCCTCAAGTGTCATCATATAACCTTTCTCAAGTAGTCGATCAACACTTAGAATATTACATTTCATTCTAGGGTCACATAGAACTTATGATTTTTTATTTATTTATTGTTTTCCATCATTTTATGAATTAGAACATGTCCTACACTTGCTATAGTAAGTGAGCTACTATCATCAAATTTCATTTTACTTTTCATTTATTTATCAAGATTGATGAACCAATCTTTCCTTCCATAAATATCAATTGAACATCTTTTTTCCAAGTACCACAAGTTTTTTCCTACTTCATTTTCCTTAGTGGCTACCATTAGCATTATAGACTCATCATCTTCTTCTTCATGAACAAACTTTGCATCATCTTGTTGAGATTCTTTCTTGTTGCCTATATAATACTCATCTACAAATTGTCCTCATGTTTATTTTTTTATTTTTTATTATTGTAACATTGAATGCTACTTTTATCAAACTTCTTCAAGCCACATATTCCCTTTTGACTATTGTCTCTTCTTTGATAATTGCTTGAGCTTCCTTGATCATTAATATTATGATCTTGTTGATTTCTTGCATTTGCATTGTAATTTCTCCCTTTTCCACCTCTCCATTTACCTTTGTTTCTTTTGTCTTTGTTATTGGATTGTGCTTGTAATGCAACTTCTGAATTATTTTCATCACTGCACTCTTTCATTCTTTGTTCATGTATTTCAAGGGACCCTTGCAATTCTTGAATACTCATATCTACTAGATTCGTTGACTCTTCAATGGCCACCACTACATAATTAAACTTTGGTAACAAATATCTCAAAATTTTATGTACTATAGATTGATCATCAATCACTTTCACCACATTTTTTCCTTTGATTCACCAATGTCATCACTCTTGTGAAAAATGTACGAACTTCTTTCTTATCTTCCATTTGAAGCAATTCGTATTGTTGGTTGTGAGTTTGTAACCTCACCTTCATCACCTTCCATTCTCCAGCATAAGCTTACTCTAAATTTTCCCAAGCCACCTTTGAAGGTTCAACTTCACAAACTCTTTCAAAATTTGCATCATCAACACACTAATGAATTATGAACTATGCAATGAAATATTTCTTCTTGGATTCCTTGTGTGCAGTTCTTTGCACTTCTAAAGCATTTTCAACATGGGAATCAACACATGACTTCACTATGTCCCACACAACTTGATATCCAAATACCATTCTCATTTGTTTGCACCACCTATCATAGTTTTTCCCATCAAGAGTTGGATTTCCAAGGAAGTGTTAATTTGATAGATTTGACATGATCACAACATTTATATGAATACCATTGTAGGAAATTATTCTAAAATCACAATTGATCTTGCACTCATATACACTCACTATGATGAAGATCAATGAATGACTATGTTGAGAAACTTTTTAGATGAGAGAATATTAATTTATAAAATGCACACACTTTATTTCATTATATCATTGGTATTTATAGACATACTAACTCATTGCTTATATCATTTAGTTAGTTACAACAAAATAGAATCAGTAAACTAACTACTAACTAATCATTACTAACTAACTCTAACTAAATTAACAACTTAAATATAACCATATTCCAAATTTAATTTCTCAACAAAAAAATAATTCATATTCTTGAAAAGTGATTTCTTCCTACCAACAGGACGATTTCAATTTTTCTCATACATTAAGCTACTAAAAATAGGAGCACTAGGTGTACCAGGTGTTGCACTTGCAGGTGTAGAATGTATTGAAGGATTTTTTTTTTCATTTTCCATATCTCTCTTACTATAATAAACTTGAATTACATTAATTAAAGTAATAATAATCCAAAAACATAGTGTAGAGGGAAAACTTCGAGATTGATGCTTCAATTTACTTTTTTGTCTTAATATGTTAAATGTGATGAGAGTGCATAAGTATGATAACGCATATATGTAGGAATAGGATTGGTGAGGTAGCTTTGTTAGGAAGGTTTGTATGTACATAGGAGTCTTTATATCATAGTATATACATGTAAGAAATTTTTTGATGCACGACGAAAAATTTGTTGGTTGTTGTCATTTCAACTGAAAAATCATTATTTATCGAGAAATAAAAAAGAGAATAATTTTAATATACTTATAACATAGAATTTATACTGTTAATTAATCATGTTATTCGCGTGATTCTTAAGTTAGACATAATAAAAGTTAATATGTTTAAGAACTTCAACATATTTGATTGACGGACAAGGTAATAAATTTGTACATATTTAGTGCATTTATATATGAATCAAATATAATAAGAATGATGTTTTTATGTGAAAGTGGGATGAACTAATAAAAACCAATGTATAAAAACTTTTGGGAGAATAGATGATGAATGTTTATCGTTTTCTTGTATATGCTTACCAAATACCATAATGTGTTTTTCTAATCTCAATTTCAGATTGAATTTAGTTTCAGCATTGAATCTTTTGTAGATTTTTCTGAGCCCGAATAATATCATGCTAGTAGATACTATCTCTTAAAAAACTGGTCATAATTAAACTAAACCTTTGTTTGTTGAAACCAAAACCATGTTTTTATTAGATGGCTTGTAATTCAAGTAATGTAATAATTGAATGTAGTAACTAACTAACCAATTAGTTAGTTAGTTAGTTAGATTGCAGTTAGAATGTGTAAGAATAACTCATGTATAAATAGGATTGACAATCTATGAAATACATAAGTCTTACCATTAATTCAAGTGTGCAATTTTTATTTACAATTTTAAGCTAAATCTAGATGGATCAATTGCCAAATACAAAGCTAGGTTAGTTGCCAAATAATTTCTACAAAGGGCAAGAATAGATTATTCTAAAGTGTTTTCTCTGATGGCCAAAATTGAGACAATATGACTAGTAATAGAACTGGCTAGTGCTAGAGGTTGGCTGATGTGCCAACATGATGTCAAGTATGTATTTTTGAAAAGATAGCTTGAAGAAGAAATGTATTTTTCTCAACTACCAGCATTTGTGATTAAGGGAAAAGAGAATAAGGTGCTTAGATTGATAAAGACTCTTTATAGCTTGAAGTAAGCCCTAAGAGCTTGGAATAAATGAATTGACTCATTTCTAATCAGCATTTGTTTGATAAAATTTATAGTAAAAGATGAGGTTTATGTGAAGCATTACACACAGAATGGAAGGCTACAAATGCCCCTGCTCTACCTATATGTTGATGATATGTTGGTAACTGGTAGCAATAGGAAATAAATTGAGGAACTCAAGGAGATTATGAAGGATTAATTTGAGATGTCAGGCTTGGGAAAGATGACCTATTTCTTGGGAATTGAATTTACTGAAACAAAAGAAGGGATGGCGATGCATCAAAGGAAATATGCTAGAGAAATCTTAAGAAGATACAATATGGTTGGCTGCAACATGTTGCCACTCCAATTAACATCAATGCAAAGCTAGGGAAAGAAGCTAAAGAGGAGTTGGCTGATACCACCCTGTTCAAATAGGTAGTTGGATCCCTAAGGTACTTGTGCAACACAAGACCCGACCTATGCTATAGTTTTGATGTCATTAGCAGCATATGAGATACATTCAAGGAACACTAGAACATGAAACTTTGTTTGCAATAGAATTGAAGGAAGGAGATGAAGATTTGGTTGGTTGTTCATATTTTGATTGGTGTGGAGATAAGAGTGATAAAAGAAGTACATCATACTATGTATTCAAATTCATGAAATCTTCAATTTCGTGGAATTTACATAAGCAACCAGTCATAGCCCTATCATCATTGTTGGAAGCTTTGATGGAAGAATTCGAGATTGAAGTATGCAGGTTAGTGCCATTAATGATTGACAACATCTCAGCCATAAATCTAGCAAAGAATCTTGTATCTCGTGGAAGGAGTAAGCATATAGAGACAATGTTTCGTTTCTTAAGATATCAAGTTGGGAGAAATAAACTCAAACTCATATATTGTCAAACTGAAGTACAAGTTGTTGATATAATGACCAAGGCATTGAGAACAAACAAATTTAAAGAGATAAGACAAATGCTAAGTGTAGTATCACTTAGATACTTGAATTAAGGTAAAGCATTAAATGACTTGTAATTCAAATAAGGTAATAATTGAATCTAGTAACTAACTAACCAATCAATTAGTTAGTTAGTTAGTTAGATTGCACTTAGAATGTGTAAGAATAGCTCATGTATAAATAGGATTGACAATCTATGAAATACACAAGTCTTACCATTCATTCGAGTGTGCAATTTTTATTTTCTTGTTGTGTAATTAACAACGGAAAGCTAACAATTTTAAGTTAATTGTCACATAAATTTTTGTTAACTATTTTGAAGGTTTTATTTTGATTATTTTGAAGCCTCTCAATATGTTCACCTTTTTGTAATGACCTCTTTTTTTAAATCTTAGAATAGATAGTAAATTTCATCATAATTAACTCACACAATTGTGTGAAGGTAGTGGGTTCAAACTTAAAATAAGATGTTCAACCTAACAATAACAGTATAACATCTTTACATGTACTAACAAATTAATAATTAGTCGAGTAACATTAATCATTTAAAAAAAATGACATAATGTCACACAATACATATACACACATGTACAAAAACAATACTGATTTTTTTTTCTTCTTGGATATAATGTCACACAATACATTTGAACACATATATTGCAATATGTGCATGTAGCTAGCTAGGGATGCACCAATTGCTATAATCATTCTTGCTAAATTACATTCTACAGTGTATTTATACATTATAATACAAATATTCTAATTAAGTACTCCCTTTTGTCCTTTTTATAAGAAACAGTTGGGTAAAATTTAGTTAACAAAACTTAATATATCTTATTCATAATATGGATTAGATACATCAATTTTTGTTAACTAAATTTTAATCCAACCGTATCTTATAAAAAAGATTTAACGGAGTAGTTCTCTTATATTGGGACATTGGGGATGAGTCATCATCATCTTCTGAAACTTCCAGGGGCAGAAGAGGCTTTTAACTCAGGGTTAAATTCTTCATCAGGCAATTTGACAACAGTGTATGCCCCTGCCCCAGTTAAAGCTCCAAGAATAGGAGCTATGAGATATAACCATATGCCTTTGAAGTTGTTTGTAGCAATTGCTGGGCCCAGTGTTCTTACTGGATTCATTGAACCTCCAGTTGTAGGCCTGTAGTTTAGTGTTGTTCAATCAATAAGGTCATGCTGAGAAATAAGGCCCAAATAATATAATTGAGTTTCTAAACTTTTAGTTAATAATTTATAATTAGTTCTCTTAATTTTAAATAATATGTAACTAGTTCTGTTAAATTTTAATTAATTAGTTTTTCACAAAGTAGAGTTTTTCATTAATTGGATTCGTTACAGAATTTAAAAAAAAAAATTAAAGCAAAGAAGAGTAAAAGATTAATTTTAAAGATAATTATTTAATTAAAATTAAATCTAAATTCCACATCCCCATGATTTTTACATCATCATGAACTAAAATTGTAAAAATAAAATGGGTGATAAAAATTGTTAATTTATTAAAATGAAGAGACATATATTGTATTTTAACCTTTATTAATGTGTATTACACTAATGATTTTGGTTACACCAAACTTGCAATTGTAAGAGGATAAATGTGATCTGCTAAATAAATAGTTTAATTGTAATTAAAGTTAAAAAAGTTTTATCATATAATAATGATCGACTATATTTCATCAAAAAATAATAATGATAGACTTATAAGATTATATAGTACGCATTGTCAATATAAAATAATTTTATATTGATAATTAATAAAAAATTGTTTACTTTATCACATTACACCATACAATTATTTTAAAATTGATAATATAATTTGGATGTCCATATAAAATTATTATATGGATCTTTTACTTATTTAAAAAATAATAATTTAATTATAATTTTAGTTTTTTTATTTTGTTAATTTATAAAATTAATTATTTATTTTAAAATTCGATAATTTTAATCTCTCATTTTGATTTTTAAACTAAAAAATTATGTTGTAATATGTTTTAAATAATATATGATACAATAGAATAATTAACACCTATAATATGACAATAAAACCATTTAAATATTTAACTTTCAACTTTAAATTTTTTTATTTTATAATTAATTAATAATATATAAATAATTAATACATCTACATAATACTATATTATAAATTGTATATTAGTTCATTTAAAATATGTCAAATTATTATTTTTTAATTAAAAAATTTAAATAAAAAACCAAAATATTAAATTTTAAAATAAGGAGTAAATTCTGTAAATAAAAAATAAAAAAAAAACAAAATTAAATTAAATTAAATTAAATTAAACCAAAAATAATAACGTGGAACATACCCGGCTATGAGTATGTTGAGCATGACGGTGGCTCCCACCGCAATTCCAGCAAGTTCTCCCACCTGCATCATGTTCACACTCCAGATTAATTAATGTCAAAAAGTTTTATAAAATAAAAAAAATAATAATAATGTCAAAAAAGAAATCATAAGGAGGATTATATCATGTATGTTAACACTAGTGCATCACCTACTTATATATACTTGACCTAATCTTAAAAATAAGAAAGAAAAAAAAACTAATTAATTTATGTTAATTAAAATGTTATTTGTTCATCTAACTTTCTATAAATAATAATAGTTATATTTTTTTCAAAATAATAATAATAACTGCAGTCTCCAAATCGTAATATATCAAACTAATTTTACAAATATAAATTAGCTTATTTAAAATCATAAAGTATTGTAAAGATTATTTCAAAAATAATATCATTAACTAAGTAGAATTTAAAAAAGGAATCTCCAATTTGGAATTTTCTTTTTATTTATAATAAGAGATATAATATGTATTTCTTCAACCCAAGTAATTATTTGATGCAACAAGCAAGATTCCAAATCCACTTGTCTTTAATTAACTAGTACAAGTACAGAGAAGGTAGAGACAATTATCTCACTGCAAAACATGCATGTTCATGTATACAGTAATGGTTAAACCATCACCATTTTAATCCTTTAAAATTTCACTTTTATTTTTTTTTATTTCATCAAAATTTAAATTTATCATTAAATTGTTAAAATAATTTCTAAAAAATAAAATGTATTACTGTAATAGTTAATGATTATTATAATATTAATAAATAATTAAATTGACTATTTAATCATGTGAAAATTAATTAAGATTTTTAATTAAGTCAAAATTTAAATAATAATATTTTTATATTTTTAAAAACTAAAAATTCACACGTAGAATAATTATGTCCATGTTTTGAGGACAAAAGCTGCAGAGATATCTTTTCGATTGACTCTCATCTCTATTAGGAACCGTAGCTTTTTGGATTTATGCGAATCAAGCTACTGCATCTTTTTTGTCTTGGTCTACTCATTTTGGATAAGTTGATTCATCAAATTTTATCATTAAAGATAATTTATTTTTCTTGTATTTATTTATTGTTTATTTTTTCAATAACCTCTTTCTTTTTTTAAAAAATATTAAAATATTTTCTTTTTAAAATTATATATTAAAATATTTCATTTCTGAATTTATCTCGCCTTTATAAATAGATTTTTTTAAAGAAGTCTGCATTTGTAAAGATGAATTTTTTAAGAAATTTAAAAAAAAATTATTTTTTTCAAATTAGCAAAAATAAAATAATATATATATAATTAAAATAATTCATAAAAGATACAAATACAAATTGTAAATTATATAGATAGATTATAGTTTTCTATAGCATTTAGACATGATTTAGAGTATGATCAGTTAACCGACATAGTTTGCATTATCTAGACAGTTTTTCAACTTTAACAAATATATATATATATATATATATATATATATATAATTCATTCATACAAAAATATTAAAAAATTTATAAAAATTACGATACAAAAATTATGATAAAATTAATATCGAATGTGACCTCCAATACCACATTTTAGATATTTTCTCACACGTACCAAATTTTGACAATGCATACTTTTTTGAAAGCATTGTTAAAATATCGTACCTATGAGAAAACCTCGGCAACGTGGCACTGAAAGTCTCCTTCAAAGTTAATTTTATCGTAATTTTTATAAAATTTATGATGTTATTTTTTATAAATTAATTGTATATATATTTGTTAAAAGAAATTGAAAAAGTATCAAAATGTGAACTATGTTGGTTATTTGGTCATATTCGAAATTATTGTCCAAATATTATACAAAACTTTAATTAATCTATATAATTTAAAATTTATATATATTTTTTATTTTTATTTTTGTTAATTTAAAAAAATTAGAAAATTTAAAAAAAAAATTCTTAAAGAAGTCACTCTTTACAAAGGTGACTTGTAGATGAGGTCAAAAATAAGATATTTTAGTATAATGTTTTGAAAAGAGAATATTTTGATATAAGGCTATTGAAAAAAAAAACCATATAATGTTGCTTTTGTATACCAATTTTAGTTTTAAAAATATAATAATAATAAATATGATAATACTTACAGCTCTTGTGTCGGTGGCAACAGCAGTGACAACAAACATGAGATTGAAGCCAATAATGAATTCTAATGCAAAAGCTTCACCAGTTGCTACTGAAGGAACCGTCACTCCACCATTCATGAATGGATGAAAAATCACTTTCAGAGAAAATGCAGCACATATTGATGCCAATATTTGTGCACCAATATACACAGGAACCTACATTTCATTCAGCACAAGGCAATTGAAAAGTTAGACATATTCTAGTATTTTACTAACAAGAACTCTTTAATTACCATGTGAAAAAAGATTAAAGAAGAAGACAAAGAAAGAATGCAAGTTAAGGCTTTTTACATTCTTCCAAGGAAAATGCTTCAATGCAGCAAATGAGATGGTAACAGCAGGATTGAGATGAGCACCAGAGATATGACCAGTTGATAGAATTATAATCATAACAGCAAGTCCACTTGCTCCAGCACATCCAATTAGTGTCTCTGAATTTTCAACCTTTTGGTTCTCTATTGCGGTTCCTATTCCAGCAAACATTAGAATGAATGTTCCTATAAACTCTGCTCCAACCTATAGAAATAATAACTTCAATTAATTTATGTTCAACTCCAATCAATTGTGAGGATTGTATTAACTACAATTAACTTTAATTCTCTATAATATAAAAAATACGACACAAATATACATGAAATGTACTTTTTTAGCAAGAGGGATAGGAGCAGGTGGCAATGGCATAGCACAAGACACTCTAGGTAAAGAACCATCTTCCAAATTCCATTCTTCAACAGCAAAACAATTCATATTCTTGAGAAGTGATTTCTTTCTACCAACAGAACGATTTCCATTTTTCTCAGACCTTAAGCCACCAAAAAGTGGGGCACCAGGTGTACCGGGTGTACCAGGTGTTGCATTTGCAGGTGTGCCGGGTATTGATGGAATTTCTTCATTGTCCATATCTCTCTTACTCTAATAAACTTGAATTATATTAATGAAAGTAATAATAACCCAAAAATAGAGTGTAGAGAGAGAAGATCTTGAGATTAATACTTCAATTTATTTTTTTGTCTTAATATGTTAATTGCAAGGAGAGTGCATAACTATAACTATGGTAATGCATATATATAGAAATAGGATTAGTGGGGTAGCTTTCTTAGGAAGGTGCGTATGTCCATAGGAGTCTTTACATATTAGTATATACATATAAGAATAATTTTGATGCAATGGTGTAAAATTTATTAGCTGTTGTGATTTCAACAAAAAAATCATTATTTATCGAGAAAAAAAAAAAGAATAATTTTGATATACATACAACGTAGAATTTACACCGTCAATTAATCATATTATTTGATTCACAATGAAATAAATATTTTACATAATAAATGTATTTGTATATGGATCATATATAATAAAAGCGATGTTTTTCTAATAGAAGTTATTGGATAAAAACTTACCGAGAGATTAGACGATGAACATCCCCCTTTTTCATGTTTATGCTTACCAAATACCATAATGTGTTTTTTTCGATCGCACTTTCTGATTGAATTTCTATAGTTTCACCATTGAATCTTTTGTCGATATGTCAAATCCCTAATAAAATCATGTTAGTAGATATTACTCTCTTCAAAATTTGACCATAATCAAATTAAACCTCTGCTTGAACTTGTTGAAACCAAAACCATTTTTTAAGTTAGTTGTCACATAAAAGCTTGTTTTGATTGTTCCGATAATGTGTCCAAGGAAAGTAGTTTGGAGAAATTTGTTTTGTAAAATTAAATATGATTTTATTCTCACAACACCTCAAAATTAATTAAATCATTTGCCTCTTTCTATATGTGTAGAAATTGTACCAAAATATGGAGGAAAAAAGTAGAGATGCTATTGGACCATGATAATGCTAATTGTTGTTGTCATAATCACATTTCAAGAATTATGTGAGACATGGGTTGCCATGGTAGACAACAAAGGTATGAAACAAGGGAAAAGGGAGACCATTGAAACATTGGTTTTCAATGGCACAACAAATTTAGCATGGTGAAGTAGAAGAATCATGTATTTCACTAAAATGAGATTTTTAATCTCAACCACATATTTTACTCTTATGGTTCAAAAAATCTCTCATTCTCGTAAAATAAAAACTTAATTTTCATTAGTTTCTAATGCTTATAAAAATTATATATAGGTAATTTTTCATTTATTATTCAGTGTATTTCTTTCTATTCTTCTTATTCTAAATTTCGATAACTGTTTTGTTTTTTATTAACAACTTAAAATATTTTAAATACATAAAACGTTTAAAATATTTATAAATATATTATTTCTTAGTTAATAACTTTTTTACATCTCTAATTTAATAATTTAACCGTTAAAATATTTACATATATATTATATGTTCTCTATTAATGCTATCACTTTCTCTAATCATCCACAAGTTGATATTTTTCTCTCAAATCCTTCATTTGTACCAAGAGTCTTCTCTAATTTACATCACAAAGGTCCTTAAATTTTATAAAATTAAGTTAATGAAAGAAAATTTAAATATTATTAATAAATGTATGATTTTGAAGGGGTTATTTTAAAATATTATCATTGAAGTAGTATCAAAATTATTCCTCGGTGTGGTTGAGTTACAGAATCCCAATAAAACACCAAAAAGGAGAAATAAAATTAGTGGTTGATAGTTGAAACTATATATTAAATTGAAAATTAGAAAAGTAAAGATGTTGTCTTTGGAAGTGGGGGTGGAATACTTGAAGAAGCAACTTTAATTATAACATGGGACTTATGAAAGAGGATTTGAATTTGGAGCACTCTAAAGTGCACTAACTTTAAAATCATAAAATCCATTCATCATGTTGAAGGACCAAAATCCTCAAACGTCACACATCAATTATGACTTGCCTATATTAACCATTAATCGTGCCTTATGTTATTTATTCTCCACTTCCATTCTTGTTTTATTCATTTATTTATTTATTTATTATATTTCTTATTTGTGCATTTCTTAGCTTATGGTCATTCTCTCTAATCGAAGATTTGGCCGTTTAAGCAAGGTTTCTCCTTTCAACTTTGTATTTTTTTTTTCTTTCTTAAAGCTCGGAATTTTAGAGAAATAGAGTGGTAATATTTCAAAATTTAATATAAATAAAATTTAGTCAAAAATTGTTTGAGATAGAATTATATTCATATTCAAGTTTTCTTAAATGATTTATCATTGATTAAATCTTAAAGGCAGATCTAGAACTGTGGATCAACAAGGATCAAAATTAAATAGTCGTATAATTAAAATTAAAAATATACTTTTTTTATTAAATATAAAAATCGAAGAATTACAATTGACAACTTAATTTCAAAAAATCATATATCTAAGTGATTTTAAATTTATTTTATTTATTCACTATCATATTCATCTCTATAGGACATATCTTTGATTGTTTTATACATACAAAAGATTAAGTATCACTTTCCTCGCTCGTTATATCACTTGCTTATTTTAACTACTCCAGAAATTTTTTTTTCTTGTATAAAAAATACCCAAAAAAATTAACAAAAGATTACTTTATAATAATAGATAATAATTAAAAATATTTATTTTCATATATCATCAGTATAAAAAATTTACGCACTCGATAAATTATAATCAATCATATAAATAATTTTATAAAAAATTATAATAAAAATTAAATATTATTAATAATTTAAATGTTATAGTTGAATGATAATATAAAAGCTTTTTTTATTGACTACCTATATAAATTAAATTAATAGCTAAATCATTAAATAAAATTGAAAAACCATTAATTCAACATAAATATGTTTTTAGTTAATGGGCATAACAATGGCGTGATGTATATTGAAAATTCAGCGGGACCCAAACTCCCTCGAGGAGCAACGTAGGTCTCTTCATGTTGGATCTCATTAACCATTTTCCAATCACTTGGTTGAAAATAAATATAGCTCAATAAACAATTTATTTTTTCATTTATTTATGATGTTTGAATTTGAGATATCAGTGAAAGAAATCCAGTCTAATTTCACTCGAACTAACATGATAGTCATTGATAGTTTTTTTTTTACTCAAAAGTAAAACCGAAAGGACAAAACAAGACAAAGTTACAAAGAAAAGAAAATAAAAGAACTATACGTGGTTAATATAAAATGTACATCATATATTTCATCCATAAGAAGTTTTTGACACAATTAAAGGCAAACAAGTAACAGCTTTAGATTGAGATTGTATAATTTTCATACATATATATATATATATATCTTGTTACAAATAATTAAATAAAATTAAATCGTTTATATGTGATATTTGATTTGTCCAAATTAACCATAAATTGTATAGTCTTTTAATGAATGAAGATTATGTTA
>JBBPBT010001178.1:11426998-11473468 GCA_037974875.1 Cicer bijugum
GCTTGATCTCCTTTTAGAAAAAAAAAAAAAAACTTACAAGACTTATTACACGAGACTCACCCTAGAAAGAAAAAAAAAATTATAATATGAAACGAAGGGAATATATATCATATAGCTATCAAACTTGTGAATGCGGTCCATATAAAGTTATAAACCACTTCATTTTATACTTGATGGTCAATCTCTACCAATTATGAGTTTTATAGTTTAAGGACTACTTTTTACTCACATGCACAATAGAGTCTTAGAAAAAAGGATTGGTTCTGATTGCTCTCTTGCCTTGCTGCCTAATAATTGCTTGGAAGCATGATAGTCATTAACTTTTTTTTATCATAGTTGGGCACCCAAAAAAATGTTACATTTTTTAATAATTCGAAGTTTGATGGAATGGTCAATAAAATTTAAGAAATAATTAGAGTAGTTGTGATATTTTTTTTTATTTATAATTTGACAAATGAATTAAGAATATAAATTATTTTACTTAACTCCGAGGAATACTTTGTTTTATTTTTTTTTATTTTTGATGTGATTGTGTTTGGTGTCATTGATTGATAAAGAAAATACTAACAAGCAAAATATTTGATCATTTTGTGTACACTAATGAATAATAAGGGAGAACCAAATTATTTATGGGATCCTTGTCCCTAGACAAGGTCAACCACACCTTTATATTACATCTTTATTCGCATAGTAGTTATGAAGGAATAAGTGATCTCCTAATGATTTGTTATTGTCACTCGAATGCAAAGATTAAGAAAATGTGACTTTCCCTTTCTTTTTGTTTCCTTTTGCATTTGTAAAATAGAAGATTCCAAATAAAGTGAAAGATAGCTTGTGTTGGAAAATACAAATAAATAAGAAAAAAAAGCAGCACAAAGGAGAAGGGTAGGCGAATAATGTCGATATATGGAGAGTATGATTTACCAAAAAATAATTGAAACTACGAGTGGAGGGTATGATTATGTTAACTAAGTGCACTTCATGTCTTTTTATTTTGGTGAGATAGGTGCACTTCATATTAGTTTTGTTTGAAAAAAGAAAGAACGTGTCAAAAAAATATGAATAAATAAAGAAAAATTAGTAATATACTTATGGTAAAACTTTTTGTTAAAAGGTGGTAAACAAGGTTTGGGTAAATTAGATTAACATTATGTAAGTGTTGGAGTTGGTTGAATTCTATGAACTTTAAAAAGTTTTGAATTAAAAAAAGAGGTCAATACTATAAATATGACTTTAATTCATTATAAGATATATAAGTAAAAAATGTTTTAAGTTTGTTTCTATTTCCTTTCTTTTTTGTGTGTAATAAGAGTCATGGGTGTTTCAGAGAAGTTTATATTTTTAGAAAAAAATTCACACTGTTATTATGTGGTTGTCATTAGACAACAGTCATAGGTTTTTATCTAATTTTGGAGTTTCTACGTTATAATCTTGTATTTGATTGTGTTCTTTCTATTTTTCTGTGTTGTTTTTTCCTTTGATTTAGTTTAGAAAAATTAAATTCTTAGTATGTTATCTGATTATAACATTGTTTGATATTTCACATCAGATAAGAAAAGTGATATTGAGAAAGTGTTGTTTGGAAAAGACTTGGTTTTCAAGTGTTCTTTTGTGACTCACCTTTCTTTCTTGAGAATTTACCTAATGCACAATTATAGTATAACAAGTTCTACCGTCAACTTTGGCATAAAAAAATTTGATGGAAGAATCAATTTTGACTTTTGTAAAATTCAAGTCAATGATGTGTGGATACATTTAAGATTACACAAAGTGTTGAATAACACATGTGCAATGGTTGACACTTGTTGGAAAAAAGTATGTTATAGTGTGAATTTAATAAATTGTTGAAGTCCCACATTGGAAAGAAATTTTTGTTTTTTTTTTTTTTTTGTAAATTTAAGTGGAAAGAAACTTGTTAAGTCCCACTTTGGAAAGAAATAATTTTGAAATCCCACATTGAAAAACTCTAGTATTTTGAGTAGTTTCAAATCTATACATACTAAAGTCCCACATTGCTTAGAAAAGAAATGTGAGCTTACTTCCATCACTATATAAAGAGCATCAAACTATTGTAAAAAGCACACCAAAGTTGGATGTTTTTCCCAACTTTCTCTTTTCTCCCTCTTATATTCTGCTCGCAAAATTTCGAGCCACTTCTCCCCTTTCTTTCTGTCCCTTTCGGTTTAGAGCGGTAATTATACCGTATTCCCTTTCGGTTTAGAGCGGTAATTATACTGTAGTCCCTTTCGGTTTAGAGCGGTAATTATACCGTAGTCCCTTTCGGTTTAGAGCGGTAATTATACCGTAGTCCCTTTCGGTTTAGAGCGGTAATTATGCCGTAGTCCCTTTCGGTTTTTAGAGCGGCTATTATGCGACAGTCTCTTTCGATTTTTAGAGCGGTTATTATGCTGCAATCCCTTCGGTTTTTAGAGCGGCTGTTATGTCGTAGTCCCTTCGGTTTTTAGAGCGGTCGTTATGCCATAGTTATGAGTGGTCGTAGTACCATATTGTGAATGACTTTAATCGTCATATTGAGAGTGACATTAACCGTCATATTAAGAGTGGCTTTAAGTGTCATATAGAGGGTGTAATTATTGAACGGTTTTCTACAGTGCAGTAGAACTCTGATACAGTGATCTGGGCTGTTTTATCCTGGGGACTTCGTGGTTGATAGTCTGTCTTGCACAATTTGAGCAGTGCCACGAAACGTCTTAAAGAGAGCGACCTAGTCCGCGACTCAACCCAGTAATATCTTCGGTGACATAAATTGTGATTTTTAAATGGTTTCTTAAACTCAAATTCCAACAATTTTAAGACGTTTCGTTCTGCCATGTCAACCGAAGATATTACTGAATTTGATTATGTTGCCTCTTCAATAAACTGTTTAAGTTTTGAAGCAAAAAAGGATAAGAAAGCTGGAGAATTAACCCATCGAAAAATAATGATAAGAATTATATTCTTAATGGAGTTGCTGATGATCTGTATAACCACTACAGTTTCAGCAATACTGGTAGAGATATTTGAGATGCTTTGAATGAGTATGTAGTGAGCTAGTACCCAAAGTATCAGATGGCTGACGACAGATCCGTGGAGGCACACTTCTGTAAAATTCAGAAGATAACTTTTGGGATCATCTATTAAGGTACGTTACTCGTGACATATTTAAATTAAGTGTTGAAATTTAATATGTCTCTTTATGTTTGATTGTTGAAATCAATAAAATGTATCTTTTTTGCATACATGTTGTGTGATTTAAATTTTTGACATGCTATATTATTATTGATGTGAACCCATTTGATTTCAAAATTAAGTAACTTTGATTTAATTCCAAAGTTATTGCTAAATGATTTTGAAAAATGTGATTTTTTGTAGTCAAACTAAAATAATAAAGAATTCACATAAATTTGTAGTTAGAGAATATGAGTCTTTAGATTTATTACACTTTGATATATGTGAACATTATGGGAAAGTTAACATGAAATGAAAAACAAAAATGAAAAGTTTGACATATTAAGAATCTCTATGACTAAAATTGAAAATCAATTTAGTAGAAAGATTAAAATGTTACAAGTATGATTCTAGTTTGTTTAAATAAGTTTTATAAATTGTCTAGAATTATATGTGGAACAACTGCACCATAATTGCTTGATGTGAATGGTAAAGTTGAAAAGAAAGAAAATATAACTCTTATTGAACTAGTTGTTGCTAGTATGCTTAATTATATTGTTGCATCTTATTAGTGTGCAGAATATATATTGTTTATTTGTTTTGAATAGAGTTCTTAAATCTAAAAACAAAAACATCTCCTTATGAGATAATGAAGAAAAGACAATCGAACTTGTCTTATTTTCAAACATGGGGTGGTCTGACTTATATCAGAATCCCCGATCCCGAGCGAATTAAACTCGCTAGTAGAACCTATGAATGAGAATTCATTAGGTATGCGGTAAAGAACAAGGCGTATGGGTTTTATGATCTGAATGCAAAAGTGATCTTAGAGTCAAATGATGTTGACTTCTATTAAAATAAATTCCCTGTAAAATGGAGAAATAGTGGGGGCAGCAAACCAAGTTACGTTCCTGTTACAAGAAACACTGAAAGCAGCAAACAAGGTGAAATAGAAACTCGAAGAAGTAAGATAGTCAAAGTTGCTAAAGATTATGAAGAGAATCCTGCAAATCTTAAAGAAGTTTTGTCATCATTGGATGCAGATCTTTGACAAGAAGCTATAAACGATGAAATGGATTCTCTAGAGTCTAACAAGACCTTACATTTAGTGGACTTGTCTCCTGGTTACAAACTAATAGGTTGTAAACGGATTTTGAAAAAGAAACTAAAACCCGATGGATCTATTGATAAGTACAAGGCACGCCTTATAGCCAATGGTTTTAGATAAAGAGAAAATATAGATTTCTTCGACACTTTTTTACCAGTCACTAGACTAACATCCATTAGGGTGCTTATATCACTTGCAGGTATTCATAACCTGGTGATACACCAAATGGATGTTAAAACAATTTTTTTAAATGGTGACCTAGAAGAAGAAATTTATAAGGAACAACCTAAAGGTTTTGTAATTCATGGACAAGAAGACAAGGTCTGTAAGTTAGATAAATCTCTATATGGTCTTAAACAAGTTCCTAAGAAATGACATGAAAAGTTTGATAACTTGATTAAATTGAATGAGTTTAAAGTGAATGAAAGTGACAAATGTATTTACTACAAATTTGAAAATGGCATTTGCACTATCATATGTCTCTATGTAGACGACAAACTCATTTTTGATTCAAACTTTTATGCTATAACATTTTGAAATCATTGTTGTGTAACAACTTTGATATGAAAGACCTCGGAGAAACAAATGTAATCTTGGGAATCAAGATTACTAGGTCAGAAAAGGGAATTTCTTTGGATCAATATCACTATGTTGAAAATATCCTAAAGAAATATAATTACTTTGACTGTAAACCTGCTTGCACACTATACGATCCAAGTGTGAAACTTTTCAAGAACACTGGTGAAGGTGTTAGACAAACTAAATATGCGAGCATCATTGGCAGCCTCAGGTATGCCACTGATTGTACTAGACCCGACATTTCCTATGTTGTGGGATTGTTGTGCAGGTTTACTAGTAGACCTAGTATAGAGCATTGACACGCTATTTATAGGGTCATGAGATACCTTAAAAAGACCATGAGTCTTGGATTACATTATCAAAGATTTCCTATAGTCCTTGAAGGATACAATGTTGCTGATTGGAACGTCTTATTAGATGACTCCAAAGCAATCGATGACTATATTTTAATATAGTGAGTGGTGTTGTATCTTGGAAATCGAAGAACAGACGATATTGGCTCAGTCCATTATGGAGTCTGAAATGATAGTACTAGCTACTACTACTAGTGAAGAAGCAAGCTGGTTGAGATGCTTGCTAGCAGAGATCCCTATATGGGAAAAATCTATGACAGATGTGTTGATCCACTACGATAGT
The DNA here is from genome assembly GCA_037974875.1 of Cicer bijugum. Taxonomy (NCBI): domain Eukaryota; kingdom Viridiplantae; phylum Streptophyta; class Magnoliopsida; order Fabales; family Fabaceae; genus Cicer; species Cicer bijugum. The sequence goes on from JBBPBT010001178.1 coordinate 11,432,490, forward strand.
ACCGCGGCTATTGCGAAGATTGAGAATCGTTATTACAACGATAAGAGACGACAAATTTGTCGTAAGCACAACATTGTTAGAAAGTTATTTACTAAATTAGTTGTTATAGTGGATCATGTATGCACTAATGAGAATTAAGCAAATTCTTTGACGAAAGAATTTAGCTACAGAGAAAGTCATAAATACATCCAAAAGGATGAGACTAATGCCTATAGAGTCACTCATGATGGTAACCCGACCTAAAAGACTGGAGATCCCAAGAATTAGGTTCAATGGGTAATAACAAGTCGTGAAGTGATATGAGATGAACATGCTATTGTAAATTAGAAAAGCATGATTCCTAAAGCGATGATAGGATGAGGTAATAGAAACTCTTAATGAGATCTATACTCTACGTGGAGGGAGTACCTAGCTATAGGAGTACTCTTGATAGACTCACCTATGTGAATGTGGAAGTGGGGCCGCTTCCTATGGAATTTTGAGGCAGAATTCCTAGAGCGTTCACTATACTGGGATACACGTGCAGGGCCATTAATGCACGGGCTTTTGAGAATACACCCTATGAAAAGGTTGTGTGTGGGTTTGATGTCAGAGATAGAGTTCAAGACTACGAGTCACTCTTGTTGAATCTGAATCTTACTTACTATGCAAAGGTTCAAGTCAAGAGACACCTTTGTTTATGCACGATCTTATAGAAGCGTTTGACGCTATTTTAGAAACATTTTTTTAAATTCAAGTGGGGGATTGTTGGAAAAAAGTATGTTATAGTGTGAATTTAATAAATTGTTGAAGTCCCACATTGGAAAGAAATTTTTTTTGTAAATTTAAGTGGAAAGAAACTTGTTAAGTCCCACATTGGAAAGAAATAATTTTGAAATCCCACATTGGAAAACTCTAGTATTTTGAGTAGTTTCAAATCTATACATACTAAAGTCCCACATTGCTTAGAAAAGAAATGTGAGCTTACTTCCATCACTATATAAAGAGCATCAAACTATTGTGAAAAACACACCAAAGTTGGATGCTTTTCCCAACTTTCTCTTTTCTCCCTCTTATATTCTGCTCGCCAAATTTCGAGCCACTTCTCCCCTTTCTTTCTGTCCCTTTCGATTTAGAGCGGTAATTATACCGTAGTCCCTTTCGGTTTAGAGCGGTAATTATACCGTAGTCCCTTTCGGTTTAGAGCGGTAATTATACCGTAGTCCCTTTCGGTTTAGAGCGGTAATTATGCCGTAGTCCCTTTCGGTTTTTAGAGCGGCTATTATGCGACAGTCTCTTTCGGTTTTTAGAGCGGTTATTATGCTGCAATCCCTTCGGTTTTTAGAGCGGCTGTTATGTCGTAGTCCCTTCGGTTTTTAGAGCGGTCGTTATGCCATAGTTATGAGTGGTCGTAGTACCATATTGTGAATGACTTTAATCGTCATATTGAGAGTGACATTAACCGTCATATTAAGAGTGGCTTTAAGTGTCATATAGAGGGTGTAATTCTAGAACGGTTTTCTACAGTGCAGTAGAACTCTGATACAGTGATCTGGGCTGTTTTATCCTGGGGACTTCGTGGTTGATAGTCTGTCTTGCACAATTTGAGCAGTGCCACGAAACGTCTTAAAGAGAGCGACCTAGTCCGCGACTCAACCCAGTAATATCTTCGGTGACATAAATTGTGATTTTTAAATGGTTTCTTAAACTCAAATTCCAACAATTTTAAGACGTTTCGTTCTGCCATGTCAACCGAAGATATTACTGAATTTGATTATGTTGCCTCTTCAATAAACTGTTTAAGTTTTGAAGCAAAAAAGGATAAGAAAGCTGGAGAATTAACCCATCGAAAAATAATGATAAGAATTATATTCTTAATGGAGTTGCTGATGATCTGTATAACCACTACAGTTTCAGCAATACTGGTAGAGATATTTGAGATGCTTTGAATGAGTATGTAGTGAGCTAGTACCCAAAGTATCAGATGGCTGACGACAGATCCGTGGAGGCACACTTCTGTAAAATTCAGAAGATAACTTTTGGGATCATCTATTAAGGTACGTTACTCGTGACATATTTAAATTAAGTGTTGAAATTTAATATGTCTCTTTATGTTTGATTATTGAAATCAATAAAATGTATCTTTTTGCATACATGTTGTGTGATTTAAATTTTTGACATGCTATATTATGTGATGTGATCCCATTTGATTTCAAAATTAATTAACTTTGATTTAATTCCAAAGTTATTGCTAAATGATTTTGAAAAATGTGATTTTTTGTAGTCAAACTAAAATAATAAAGAATTCACATAAATTTGTAGTTAGAGAATATGAGTCTTTAGATTTATTACACTTTGATATATGTGAACATTATGGGAAAGTTAACATGAAATGAAAAATAAAAATGAAACGTTTGACATGTTAAGAATCTCTATAACTAAAATTGAAAATCAATTTAGTAGAAAGATTAAAAGGTTACAAGTATGATTCTAGTTTGTTTAATAAGTTTTATAAATTGTCTAGAGTTATATGTGGAACAATTGCACCATAATTGCTTGATGTGAATGGTAAAGTTGTAAAGAAAGGAAATATAACTCTTATTGAACTAGTTGTTGTTAGTATGCTTAATTATATTGTTGTATCTCATTAGTGTACAAAAAATATATTGCTTATCTGTTATGTTTTGAATAGAGTTCTTAAATCTAAAAACAAAACATCTCCTTATGAGATAGTGAAGAAAAGACAATCGAACTTGTCTTATTTTCAAACATGGGGTGGTCTGACTTATATCAGAATCCCCGATCCCGAGCGAATTAAACTCGCTAGTAGAACCTATGAATGAGAATTCATTAGGTATGCGGTAAAGAACAAGGCGTATGGGTTTTATGATCTGAATGCAAAAGTGATCTTAGAGTCAAATGATGTTGACTTCTATTAAAATAAATTCCCTGTAAAATGGAGAAATAGTGGGGGCAGCAAACCAAGTTACGTTCCTGTTACAAGAAACACTGAAAGCAGCAAACAAGGTGAAACAGAAACTCAAAGAAGTAAGAGAGTCAAAGTTGCTAAAGATTATGAACCAGAATATATGGTCTATAATTTAGAAGAGAATCCTACAAATCTTAAAGAAGTTTTGTCATCATTGGATGCAGATCTATGACAAGAAGCTATAAACGATGAAATGGATTCTCTAGAGTCTAACAAGACCTTACATTTAGTAGACTTGTCTCCTGGTTACAAACTAATAGGTTGTAAACGGATTTTGAAAAAGAAACTAAAACCCGATGGATCTATTGATAAGTACAAGGCACGCCTTGTAGCCAAGGGTTTTAGATAAAGAGAAAATATAGATTTCTTCGACACTTTTTTACCAGTCACTAGACTAACATCCATTAGGGTGCTTATATCACTTGCTGGTATTCATAACCTGGTGATACACCAAATGGATGTTAAAACAATTTTTTTAAATGGTGACCTAGAAGAAGAAACTTATAAGGAACAACCTAAAGGTTTTGTAATTCATGGACAAGAAGACAAGGTCTGTAAGTTAGATAAATCTCTATATGGTCTTAAACAAGTTCCTAAGAAATGACATGAAAAGTTTGATAACTTGATTAAATTGAATGAGTTTAAAGTGAATGAAAGTGACAAATGTATTTACTACAAATTTGAAAATGGCATTTACACTGTCATATGTCTCTATGTAGACGATAAACTCATATTTGATTCAAACTTTTATGCTATAACATTTTGAAATCATTGTTGTGTAACAACTTTGATATGAAAGACCTCGGAGAAACAAATGTAATCCTGGGAATCAAGATTACTAGGTCAGAAAAGGGAATTTCTTTGGATCAATATCACTATGTTGAAAATATCATAAAGAAATATAATTACTTTGACTGTAAACCTGCTTGCACACTATACGATCCAAGTGTGAAACTTTTCAAGAACACTGGTGAAGGTGTTAGACAAACTAAATATGCGAGCATCATTGGCAGCCTCAGGTATGCCACTGATTGTACTAGACCCGACATTTCCTATGTTGTGGGATTGTTGTGCAGGTTTACTAGTAGACCTAGTATAGAGCATTGACACGCTATTTATAGGGTCATGAGATACCTTAAAAAGACCATGAGTCTTGGATTACATTATCAAAGATTTCCTATAGTCCTTGAAGGATACAATGTTGCTGATTGGAACGTCTTATTAGATGACTCCAAAGCAATCGATGACTATATTTTAATATAGTGAGTGGTGTTGTATCTTGGAAATCGAAGAACAGACGATATTGGCTCAGTCCATTATGGAGTCTGAAATGATAGTACTAGCTACTACTACTAGTGAAGAAGCAAGCTGGTTGAGATGCTTGCTAGCAGAGATCCCTATATGGGAAAAATCTATGACAGATGTGTTGATCCACTACGATAGTACCGCGGCTATTGCGAAGATTGAGAATCGTTATTACAACGATAAGAGACGACAAATTTGTCGTAAGCACAACATTGTTAGAAAGTTATTTACTAAATTAGTTGTTATAGTGGATCATGTATGCACTAATGAGAATTAAGCAAATTCTTTGACGAAAGAATTTAGCTACAGAGAAAGTCATAAATACATCCAAAAGGATGAGACTAATGCCTATAGAGTCACTCATGATGGTAACCCGACCTAAAAGACTGGAGATCCCAAGAATTAGGTTCAATGGGTAATAACAAGTCGTGAAGTGATATGAGATGAACATGCTATTGTAAATTAGAAAAGCATGATTCCTAAAGCGATGATAGGATGAGGTAATAGAAACTCTTAATGAGATCTATACTCTACGTGGAGGGAGTACCTAGCTATAGGAGTACTCTTGATAGACTCACCTATGTGAATGTGGAAGTGGGGCCGCTTCCTATGGAATTTTGAGGCAGAATTCCTAGAGCGTTCACTATACTGGGATACACGTGCAGGGCCATTAATGCACGGGCTTTTGAGAATACACCCTATGAAAAGGTTGTGTGTGGGTTTGATATCAGAGATAGAGTTCAAGACTACGAGTCACTCTTGTTGAATCTGAATCTTACTTACTATGCAAAGGTTCAAGTCAAGAGACACCTTTGTTTATGCACGATCTTATAGAAGCGTTTGACGCTATTTTAGAAACATTTTTTTAAATTCAAGTGGGGGATTGTTGGAAAAAAGTATGTTATAGTGTGAATTTAATAAATTGTTGAAGTCCCACATTGGAAAGAATTTTTTTTTTTTTTTTTTTTGTAAATTTAAGTGGAAAGAAACTTGTTAAGTCCCACTTTGGAAAGAAATAATTTTGAAATCCCACATTGGAAAACTCTAGTATTTTGAGTAGTTTCAAATCTATACATACTAAAGTCCCACATTGCTTAGAAAAGAAATGTGAGCTTACTTCCATCACTATATAAAGAGCATCAAACTATTGTAAAAAGCACACCAAAGTTGGATGTTTTTCCCAACTTTCTCTTTTCTCCCTCTTATATTCTGCTCGCAAAATTTCGAGCCACTTCTCCCCTTTCTTTCTGTCCCTTTCGGTTTAGAGCGGTAATTATACCGTATTCCCTTTCGGTTTAGAGCGATAATTATACCGTAGTCCCTTTCGGTTTAGAGCGGTAATTATACCGTAGTCCCTTTCGGTTTAGAGCGGTAATTATGCCGTAGTCCCTTTCGGTTTTTAGAGCGGCTATTATGCGACAGTCTCTTTCGGTTTTTAGAGCGGTTATTATGCTGCAATCCCTTCGGTTTTTAGAGCGGCTGTTATGTCGTAGTCCCTTCGGTTTTTAGAGCGGTCGTTATGCCATAGTTATGAGTGGTCGTAGTACCATATTGTGAATGACTTTAATCGTCATATTGAGAGTGACATTAACCGTCATATTAAGAGTGGCTTTAAGTGTCATATAGAGGGTGTAATTCTAGAACGGTTTTCTACAGTGCAGTAGAACTCTGATACAGTGATCTGGGCTGTTTTATCCTGGGGACTTCGTGGTTGATAGTCTGTCTTGCACAATTTGAGCAGTGCCACGAAACGTCTTAAAGAGAGCGACCTAGTCCGCGACTCAACCCAGTAATATCTTCGGTGACATAAATTGTGATTTTTAAATGGTTTCTTAAACTCAAATTCCAACAACACTTGATGTTGATGCAACGTGTGTTGTGTGATTATGTCGATTGCTAGAGAATTTCTTGAGAAAACCAACATAGAAGTTGTACCATAAACTTTAACCTTGAATTTTGCTTCAAGTGAAAAATCTTGAAATGGTTTTTCTTTAAATAGAAATTCTTAAAGTTGTTTGACTTCAAGTAAAATATACTCGTTATATATAGTTTTTTGAACTATAATTATTGGTATAGATAACAAAAGCATAAGATGTATCAATTTCAATCAAGGCGAAGATTGTTGGGGTTTGGTTGAAATTGCAAGACCTTAAAAAGTCTCATATTACTTAAGAATTGTAAAGGAAAACGATGTCAAAGTTATATATATGACTCTAATTTTCATTACAAGATACATCTATCAGAAACACTTTAAGTTTGTATATGATTCATTTTTTTCTCTTCTACTCATGTGTCAAAGCATTATGAGATGTAGTTCATGTATTTACTTTGGAGGGTATAAATGTTGGGGCCGATGGTGTTTGACAAAAGTCAACGTGTTGTAAAATATGTCACATAGTTTTACTCTTAATTGTCATTTGACAACAATTATAATTTTTCTTCGATTTTGAAATTTCAACATTATATTCTTGTATTATGATCATATTCTTTTAAATTATCTGCGTTGTTTTTCTAACAAGAAATAATAGTATTTTTTTATATATTAAAACCTTTCTAGAATGTTTACTCTCTAGTTAGCGATACATAAAATTTTGTTAGCGATGACAAAATAATCTATGATACTTTCAAAAAAATTTATAAAATAAATAATATAATATGAAAAAAAAATCCAAAATATCTAAGCTTCTACAATAATTGCATTGTCAATTTTTTTTTCCTTAATTATAATTTTCATGTTATACAAGAGAAAAAAGGAAGAAGAAAAAAAAGAACAAAAGTGACAAAATTAGATTCTCAACAAGAACACCCTTAGAACATAAGCTAATAGCGCAGTGGATATATTAGGTAAAAAAACTCATGTATCACTATTAGCAATTTTGAACAAATAGATCTAAACTTATGCACAAGCATTCCCTTCTCAAAGTATAGAGTGAAGAGAACAATCTCAATCTTTCTTCATACAATTTCAAATGATTTCTAACATGTTGGCATAATAATGAAACTTAATGTTTTCTTTAGTAAATCAATTGCACTGTTTGAAGTGAGCCAGACTACCAAACCACCCTTCTTAACCCCACTTTATTGCAATTTCAATTCACCAATATTTTTCTAAATTTATGTAGTGTACACTAGGATGTGGAATTCATATTTTTAGAAACTATAAATTACATTTATTATTTTTTTAATCACTATAATGATTTATAATTAATTATAATAAAGGCACAAAACTCTTACTTGGAAGTTGGAACCCCAACACATCAACAAATTTTCAAGAAAGGCATAATGGATTAAACTCTTACTTGTTTGTAACATTTGTGGTGTTTGCAATACCTCCATGTTTGTAACATTCATGGCATCTTAAAGTTGGCTCATTCAAACTAGTACATTTTGACGGCTCTAGTTCGAGGATAGTTGGCTCATTCTTGTAGGGATCCCGTCACCAAGCAATTTATCAAAATAATATATATATATATATATATATATATATATATATATATGTATATATATATATATATGTATATATATATATATTATTACATTTATTTTCTTTTCATACAATATGTGTGACGTTTATTTTTGTTTTTTTTATTTTACTGAAAATAGTAGAAATTTGATTATTTTTGTATGTTGATGGGTCTCTGCAAAGACCGTAAAGATCTGCAAAAATCCAAACATCATTAAAAAAAATTCTTGAAAACTAAGGATGAAAAAGAAATGAGAAGTATTTTGGAGTTGTACTTTCATATTTCCACACTGTTCCGCTGACATCCTATACAAACCTAAGTCGGTTTAACCTAGTTTTATTCTTAATAGTCATGTAAAAAAGATTAAAACACTAAAAATCTTGTTGAAGGAAGTAGGAGTAGCAAAAAGGGGGGGTGTTGATAAGACTTGTCGAACAAATTATCCAGCCCAAGTCTTTAGTTTTTTTATTGTAGCCCAATTTTTTCTCACATATCCCAATTCATGAAAAGCAAATTAATGTACATTACTCAAAAGCAAGGACATAAGCGACGTTTAACAAACACTAATGTTATGTTGCCACGTAAATCTATCAACACCGTATAGACTAAGGGTCCTTTTGTAATTTCGTAATCCTTTCATTAACATAAAGTTTTTTTCGTTGAGGTAGTTTCCCACTTCTTCTTTCATTATTTTGTTTAGGTTTTTCAATTTAGGACTTGTTTTGCTATGGTTGTTTTGAATGTTTTTTTCAATTTGAGCCTGCCAAATTAATTGAGGGAAAATGCATGCTTTAAATTGTGAAATTGAAAGAACATATTTTTTTAAATCCTTTTAGAAAATATTGTTGTTGGGTTTGACAAATTACTCCTTCAAAAATTTGCTTGTATGAATGTGTCATTGGGTCTCATGATAGGAGTGCTACTGTCATGAATTAGCTGGATGTTTAGGAATGGTTATATGTATATGTTGGAGGTTTTTGGTGCAGCATAATATCTTTGCATGGTGGGGGTGTTGGTAGTATGTTTTCATTTTGAGGAGGTCGAAGCTTGTCTTGGTACTACTTTAATTTATTTAATTGTTGGTACATGGGGATGTGATCGGGAGTAAATCATTATATTGATCACTAAGATTGTAATAAAAATTAAATTAATTAAATAATTTATAAATTGAATTATATATTTAAAATAAATTAGTTAATTAAACTTAATTCAAAAATTAATTTAATTAATTTAAAAAAAATAACATCAATTAAGATTAACTTTTTGAATTTTATTTTTCTCAAGAAAAAATATCAAAACTTTTGATTTGGAAAAACTCGAAAATCTTTTTTCTTGAAAAATTTTCAAAATTATTTTTCAAAAAATAATTCAAATTCTTTTATTGGAAAATCTTTTACATCTATTTTTCTTGAAAAAACCAAACAAAAATTTGTCAAAATTATTTTGAAAATTTTTTTCTGAAATTTTTTACATTTATTTTTGTCAAAAAAATTAAAAAAAAATTTCTCAAAAAAATTTAAAAAAAATTGTGAAAAGAAATTGAAATTCTTTTCCAATTTTTCTTTTCTAAAAATAATCAAAGCCTTTTTCTCGAAATTTTTTTGCAAATTTTTTAAATCATATTTAAAATATTAAACTAATTTATATTTATAAATTAATTTTAAACAGATTCTGAATTGAGATTAGTTCTCAAATTAATCAGTTTTTATGAAAATAATTTTTAAAAACCGAACAAAATCACTAATACAGTCTAATTCAATTTAGTTTTTAGACTATGAATACACCTAATCTTGGTTTAGTGTTTTGTTATGTGCCAACGTGGTATAGGTGGTTTGTGCCAATCTTGTGTATTATATGCGATGTGTTTTTGTAGCTCAAGCGTTTATCCAATCTTGGTCTATGATTTTTGCTATCTCCTCACTTTTTATGCTATATATTTTAACTTTGTTTTTCCTCTTTTTTAATTTTTCGTTTCTCTTGCACTTATATTTCGTGGACAAGTATAGGATCATGGAAGAAATAAAGATGTATCATGTTTGACTAGTTTCTTTACAAATCAAGTTTGTTGATTGACAATAAGCTTGTTAATTTGTATTCTTCCATCTCCATTCTTATTTTTTTTGTATAAACATGCTTTAGATGAGCTTGTCTACTGGTTTCTTACTTCTTAGTGGTGGAATGAGAACATTTTCAACAAACAACATTTCCATTGGTGCTTTGCTCATTGGTCCAAATCACAGTTCTATTTATTGATGATATCTCTCAATGATCTAGATAACATTTTTATTTGTAGGTTTTTGCTCTAAAAATGGGTCCTGAATTGGAAAATGTAATGCCGTTGAGTACTCTATAAAGAGCATTCGAAGAAAGTTTAAAGAGTCAAATGAATCTATAATAACTAATAATATCTTTATAAATATAAACAATCAGTCTATTTCCAACAAACTTATCATCAATTTTATTTATAAGTCATATTTTGATTCTTGACAATTTTTATTCCTAATTATGTTTTATTTGTAGTTCCAGTAGATATTGAAAGTGTCAAAACAATACGAATATATATATATATATTAATTAAGTGATAATTTTTTTAACTTTTTTGTTTATTCTAATATTTTTACTAATAAATTTATTTGAGGTTTCTAAATATATATTATTTGAATAGTTAAGTATTAAACTATACTTGCTTATTTAAAAAAAAAAAAAAAACTCCATATATTTTGGGGTATCCAAAGCTACCCCATTAGCTTCACCCCTCGTTAGCATGTAAAATTTTATCCATTTTTCAATGTTCATGTTTGTATTGAATTTGTTTATTTTAAGCATATGTTGATTGTTATATACGTTATTTTAGAAGACGTGTGTAAAAGAGAGAAAAAATTAGTGTTTTTTAATTTAATTGTTAGCATCATTTTAAGTTATTGTAAGAATGTACATGGTGGCATGTACCACAATCATTTGTTGGTATCTTTTTTAGTTGTTTTGATCAATTGTGTAAGGTTGAATATATATCTATCACAATAGTGATGCAAATTTTGGATTATTAAAATTTTTTTGTGTTGTTTTTGTTGTTGTTTTCCCGATTAAATTCACAAATTATAATTGGAGTTCGTATGTTTAACAGAAGTTCTATATAAATTACTTTGAATTGTATGTTAGAATTAAAAAGTGATACAATTGAGGAGTTTAAACATAGAATTCACCTTGTTGTCTTGCTCACTTGTTAAAAAAGTGCATTGGAACTGTATTAACCATTGTTGTTGCCTTGATCATATCATTGAGGTTTATTTACAGCAGAAGAGGTCTTAAGATTCACTCACACTAGCCTCCATTTTGCTCGGAGCTTGATCATTTAAATGCTACTATGGAGTCTTGTTAATTCATAAGACTATTTCATTTAGTAGTAAAGGTGTATTAGGTGTTGTATTCAAGTAAATGATTATGACTACTTGTGTCTAGGAAGGATGTCTAGCTTAGTGGGTGTGAAATCTACTACACATGACTAAATTTAAAAATGACCAAGTTACTTAGTTCGAAGTCATTAATTATTTTGTGGACTTTATTAATCAAAATTTGAACAATTGTGTAAGGTAGTGTATGTATCACAATAGTACCGTAAATTTTGGATAATTCGTAAAATAAGACACACATAAAAGGGTAATTCACGTGCTGATTGTAAAAATAATGCATGATTTTTGTCTTTTACTTACCAAAATACTAAAAATTTCAGGTTTTTGCAGGTTTATCAAAACTAACTAAAATCTTCAAAAAAAACTAACTACATTTTTAAATATAACTAACCACAATGTTTATGACTCAAAATTATTTATGTATTCATTATTTGTTGACATGGCCAATAGTATAAAGATGTCTTTCACGAGCTAAATAGTAAAATAATGCACACTAAATGTCTTTTACTTATAAAGTAACTAATTAATTTTTTTTATGTTTTTGTTGGTGTTTCAAAATTAAACAAATTTATGAATGAGCTAACCATATTTTAAAGAAGGACTATCCACAAAATTTATGATTGAGAATCATTAGTTATTTTAAAGATATCTTTTTACTATTAACATGCAAATAAATAGTTAAATGAAAATGATTCTAAGTCAGAATTAATGTGGTTAGTCCTTCTTTAAAATATTGTTTGTTCATTGACAAAATTGGTTAATTTTAAAACACCTGAAAAAACTTAAATTCTGCCACTTTATAATTAAAAGACAATAAATCTTCTTCGTTATTTTACAATCTAGCACACAAAAGACTTCATTTTACTATTATTATGTGAATAAATAAAGAAATGACTAGTGATTCTAAATTAAAACTTGTGGTTAAAAGCATATATAAACTTTAATCTTTCTAAAGTAATGAGTTTGTGTTGCTATGTGATAATATTGATATACCATAGCAAAGCCTCTGGCTTTGTTTCAAGACTTTTGTGAGAAAGTTTGATGGCTTTAGTCTCAAAGAGACTCCAAATTTAGAATAACAACTTGCTTATGCTCTCAAACACACAAATTGGTTCACTAGTTAAAACAAAGAAAATTTGGTCATTTTTATGACATATTAAAAAAGTGGTTAATTGAGTGAGAAACTTATGCTAACGTAGTTTACAAATTAGTTGTTGATAATATTTCAATAAATATATTGAATCATTGCAAGTAATAATTAAAATAGTAATATCAAATTCAACGCAAAACTACGAAAAATATATACTTAATCAAGGAAATAAGATTATAAATATTTTATTAAATTCAATGAAAAACTCCTTAAATTAACTAATGATTAAAAATAAATAGAATTAAAAACAATGAAAAATATCCATATGATAAATAGTTATCAATTATCTAGCAAAATGTTGAATAAGTTATATTTTTTGTCGTATTAATGAACAAATTATTGTCATAATCCAAATATACATTAACCATAATGATACCAAACTCAACATTTTTCATTCATAATTTAACACCACACATTAGGTAAGCAATTACACATATTCTATCATATATACAGATTCTAACCTAGTTGTCTTACACACCAATAAACACAAGTACACAAAATGTGTCTTCAAATTACATTCTTTCTTCCATTTCCATAACCTAAGATTCTTACAATGATACATCAACTTTAAACTTGGAGAGAGAAAAAAAAAACACAACCATCATTCCAGTAATCCATTTCATTTCTTCTTCTAATTGCCATGTTTAGTTTTTTCACAATTGGATCTAGATTTGACTGAAGTAGAAATATGTTGATTTACAAGAAAGGGGGGTTTGAATTGTAAATGTGCCTTTTAAAAATTCCTGATAAAACTTAAGAAAATAACTCAAGAATGATCTTGGTTATGAAAACAGAAAACGGAGAACGTTCTTGGTTTTTGTGATAAAACAGAGAACGTTCTTGGATTAGCAGAAAATCAGTTTATATTTTAACTTAGCTTAATCAAATCAGTATGATAAAGAGAGAGATAGAAAAGAGAGTACCACACAAGGATTTATCCTGGTTCACCCAACGTGGGTTACGTCCAGTCCTCACACTGTGAGATTTTCCACTAAGTGTTTAAAACGAAGAACCTTCTTAATCTTACAACACCTAGTATAGACCAGCCTTGATCTATTTCAGCCTCTATTACTTTCCACCCAGAAAGCAATGATAACACCTATCTAATCTTGATAGGAAACAATCTAAAACAAACTATGAGGAAACTCTTATAGTTTGAGTTTTTACAAATGGATTGATTTTGATAGAATCTGTTTTTGCTCAACTCTTGTTTGAGAATAGATTCTTTACAAATGATCTATAAGATGATTTCGCAGCTTGATTAAGAAAGAGCAGCAGCAACTGTTTTGGCAATTGCAGAAAAAGTTGATTCCTCTGTTTTGCAGAAATTCAAGCTTTAAGTGAATGTATATGATTAAATACTTAGTGCTTTTATTTCTTGCCTTTCTTCATGATTGAGGCCTGCTATTTATAAGCTGAGAATGCACTGGATCAGTACAAAATAGCTGTTGGAAAGGCCATGCTTTTTCTGGTTTAAAATAGTACTTTTGAATAAACTAATCATGCTATGACCTAGCCTTTTTTAACTTTTGGATTTAGCATTAAATGCAGTACTGTACTTTACTGACAGCGCCCTTGATGTTTTTTCATTGTTCTTGGATGATACATTCTCTATCTTGAGTCTTGAGTGCAGCTGGAGAAGATTAGAAACGAATTGCAGGCTGAAACATAGCTGATGCAAGGCTGCTGTTATTGTGCAGAAAAACGGAGAACGTTCTGGGTTTTTGAGTGAACATTCTTGAGCTTAAATAATCATTCTGGAGCTCCCGTTTTGATCAACCTGGATTTCTTTTGTGATTTCCTTGTCATATGTCATGATTGAGTGGACTTTGTTGACTTTTGAATTTTTGGAATTCTTTAGGTCATCATGACTTTTGTCCATCTTTGGGCCCTTTTAATTTTGTGATTAAATAGCCTATTTGAGCTTGAATGAATCCTACTTGTTCCTTGCCATGTACTGATTAGATATGAACAAATTTCCAGGACAGATTCTTTGATAAAGATGTAGAAAAAGTTTGAACAACATGATGTGATGAACTTTTTTGAGGCTGGAGCTCTTTCTCTGTTTTAGTGTTCTTGTTGCTGCTTTCTTTGCTTTGCTTGATTAAATTCACTCAAAAGCACAAGTTAAATTAACATAACATTTAAAATCATAATTAACATTCTTAATTAACTTTTTGTTTGTTTTCATCAAAACATTAAATTGAGATTTTGTCTCAACAATCTCCCCCTTTTTGATGATGACAAACATGTTAATTTAGATTTTAATTTTGATTCTAATTTTAATCAAAGAGAGCTTAAAAACTCCCCCTCAAAATATGCTTCATATTTTTGAACCAACATAAAATCTAAAATAATTCTCCCCCTTTGTCAACACAAAAAGAATGGGGAATACAAAGGAAATGTATCCTACACATAGAAAACAACGAGTAGATTCCAGTTTTAAGAAAAGTAACATTTTCTAAAAAAAACTCCCCCTTAATATTTTGAAATTGATATCTTTTAAAATTTCAAAATTCCAAAACATAAGCAAGATGTCTCTTTGCTCTTTTGCCTTCTTTCACAACAGACAATATTTTAATTTGAACATGATAATGAGCGCAAGGGAAGCAAAATGAATGTGATATCCTATCAAGTATAATTTCTCTCTTTACAAAACATTTTTATGCTAAAAAGGTTTGTATTTATCAAAAACAATCAAAGAGATTTGTTCACAAAAAAAAATGATTTTAAGGACATAAAAAGGAGAATTTTGAGTTCCATGAATGAATTAAATCATGATTAGAATATACCTTGATAAGATCCAAAGAAGAGGACAATGTGAGTATGTGCTTCTTCTAAAGGACAACCATTCATACTTGTTACTATTTCTTTGATCTGATGGCTGGCTTTCATCAAGACTCCAGTAGCAGCAACTTTGGTACCATATCCTTCCAATTTAATTCTTCCAATAATTTGATCATGAGATGTTTTTGGAGGAAAGATCAATAGTGAGATATGTGTAGGAGTGCCAAAACTAAATGATTCAAACTCATTTAGAAATTGTTGATGTTTTTTCAACCATATCATCTTAATAGAAAGCATTAGATTTGATTGAATGTTGCATATAATCTGTCAATAACATTTGGCAGAATGTTCAGCTTTTCTGCAGAATATTTTGCTCTTCTGCAGAATGTTCTGCTCTTCTGCAGAATGTTCTGCTCTTCTGCAGAATTTTCTGCTCTTCTGCACAGTGTTCTGCTTTTCTGCAAAATGTTCTGCTATTCTACATAATATTCTGCTCTTATGCACAATTTTCTGCTCTTCTACACAATGTTCTGCTTTTGTGGAGAATGTTTCTGTCTTCTGCAGAATGTTCTGCTTTGCTGGAGAAAGTTTCTTGCTTCTGCAGAATGTTTCTTTCTTTGGCAGAAAATTCTGCTTTGCTGGAGAAAGTTTCTTGCTTCTGCAGAATGTTTCTTTCTTCTGCAGAATGTTCTGCTTTTCTGCATAATGTTATGCTCTATTTCTAGAATGAACATTTTTGCTTAAATTGATCATTCTCTTAGATTTTGTCTTTCTAGCTTTTATCAATCTCGGTTTCTTGGAAAACATTTTGTTGTTGTCCAATATGTTCTTCTTCTTCATCTCCTTAGCTTTAATGTTTCCAAAAGTTATAGATACTCCAAATTTTTCTAATGAGAGGAGGCACCATACTTTTCCATTCATGTGTTTTGAGCATACTTTGTTCATGTATCAATGTTCTTTCTTGATTGTTGGATGGTGTTCCTACATCACAAGTTAGTAATGATTTTGGTACCCATATTTGTTTGGGTCCTTGATGGTTAGTATATCTTCTTTTAGAAGATTTTTTAAAACTTGAACTCTTTTTAAAATAGCAAGTTGATTCAAAGTGATCATTTTTGGAAAAATAGGAATACTTTGTTGTTGATCTTCGATAAGGTTTCAAAATCTGAGTTTTACACGGATTTGAAATTGATTTTGCTGATATTCCAAATTGTTCCCTTTTTCCCAGATTTTCTGCAAAACATTCAGCTTTCATTTTTGAACTTTCTCCATTTTGGAACCATCCTGGAGATTGTTCTCCGTTTTGCAGTTTTTTCAAAACTGTTTTGACAGCATGATTTTCTTTTTTAACAGACTTTCTTTTTTCAATCTTTTCATCTCTTTTTCTAAAATAGCAAGCAAATTCTAGATGTCCAAGTTTTTTGCAATAAGAGCATTTGGTTTTGCTTTTATCCTCTTTTCTTTCCGAAACAAAAAAGTTTTCATATATTTTCATTTTTTGAGTTTTATCAAAACCAATACCAGCTTTATCAAATATTCCCACTTGAGATCCCATGATTTTATGAAAGGTTTCAGTAGCTTTAATAAAATTTGATAAGTCATTTCTAAGAAGTTCATTTTCAGTTTTAAGGATAACATTCTCCGTTTTCATTGCAGAACATTCTTGATTTTCAGATTCATTAGTTTCCTCAAAATGAGATTCCTGCATGTTATGAATGATGTTTTTTAGTTCATCAATCATAACCTGAGCTTTCTCTTTTTCCCTTTTTTCTTTTAAAAATTGATCATTTAAAGAGCTACATTTTTGAACAAGCAGATTTGAATCATTAAGTAAGCTATCAAAATCTTTTTCAATTTGTTCACAAAAAAGACATGGTTCAAAATTTATTACCTCATTGTCTTTAGTATCTGCCATTAAACACAAGCTAGCTTCTTCAGGTTCCTCTGTTTCTGTTTCATCATAATCTTCCCAGTTCACCATCAAGGAGTTTTTCTTGAAAGGGAACTTCTTTGGTGCTCTTTTGTTCAAGGGACATTCAATTTTATAATGTCCTTGTTTATTGCATCCAAAGAATGTGATTTGACTTTTGTCTACCTCTATTTTGAAGTTTTCTTTTTGATTTGAAAATCCCTTTTTGATATGATCCCTTCTTCTCACCATTTTTTGTATCATTTTTATAAGACGAACTATTTCTTCATCAACATCTTCTTCTTCGATTTCTTCTGAGTCCTCATCTGGACTTTCTTGAGATGTTTTTAAAGCTATTGCCTTTCCCTTCTTGACTGATTTGTCTTCTTGTAGCAGTACTTCATGTGCTCTTAGTGTTCCAATTAATTCTTCCAGAGGCAGTGATTCAAGGTTCTTGGCTTGGCTTATAGCCGTTACCATTGGTCTCCAAATGATTGGAAGACACCTCATGATCTTTCTTACTCTTTCTTGTACTGTGTAAGCTTTGCCAAGAGAACGCATTTCATTTACTATTGTAGTAAATCTTGAGTACATTTCATCAATGGTTTCTCCTTCTTGCATTTCAAACAGTTCGAATTTCCTTATACCAATGTCTATTCTTGTTTCCTTGACATGGCTCGTTCCTTCATGATGAGTTTGTAATGTATCCCAAACTTCTTTTGCATTTGTGCATTCATCTACCCTTTCACTTTCTTCCCTGCTTAAAGCACATGATAGGAATAGCTGAGCTTTAGAATTTAAAAGTACCTTAGCTTTATCATCTGTTGTCCAGTCTGCTTCTCTTTTCAAGGCAGAGTTTGGGTCATTTTGATCAACTCTTGGTGTGAAATCTCCATCTGTAATGATGCGCCACATTCCCGTGTCTTGAGACTTTAAGAACAGCTGCATTTTGTTTTTCCAAAAGTAGTAGTCTGATCCATTAAAGAAAGGTGGTCTGTATAATGACACTCCTTCAGCAATGTACATATTTCTTGACATTTTTCTTCTAGATCTTTTTCTCTAACACTTGTTAGGTGTTTTTAATCTTTCTAGAGACCGAGCTCTGATACCAATTGAAGTAGAAATATGTTGATTTACAAGAAAGGGGGGTTTGAATTGTAAATGTGCCTTTTAAAAATTCTTGATAAAACTTAAGAAAATAACTCAAGAATAATCTTGGTTATGAAAACAGAAAACGGAGAACGTTCTTGGTTTTTGTGATAAAACAGAGAACGTTCTTGGATTAGCAGAAAATCAGTTTATATTTTAACTTAGCTTAATCAAATCAGTATGATAAAGAGAGAGATAGAAAAGAGAGTACCACACAAGGATTTATCCTGGTTCACCCAACGTGGGTTACGTCCAGTCCTCACACTGTGAGATTTTCCACTAAGTGTTTAAAACGAAGAACCTTCTTAATCTTACAACACCTAGTATAGACCAGCCTTGATCTATTTCAGCCTCTATTACTTTCCACCCAGAAAGCAATGATAACACCTATCTAATCTTGATAGGAAACAATCTAAAACAAACTATGAGGAAACTCTTATAGTTTGAGTTTTTACAAATGGATTGATTTTGATAGAATCTGTTTTTGCTCAACTCTTGTTTGAGAATAGATTCTTTACAAATGATCTATAAGATGATTTCGCAGCTTGATTAAGAAAGAGCAGCAGCAACTGTTTTGGCAATTGCAGAAAAAGTTGATTCCTCTGTTTTGCAGAAATTCAAGCTTTAAGTGAATGTATATGATTAAATACTTAGTGCTTTTATTTCTTGCCTTTCTTCATGATTGAGGCCTGCTATTTATAAGCTGAGAATGCACTGGATCAGTACAAAATAGCTGTTGGAAAGGCCATGCTTTTTCTGGTTTAAAATAGTACTTTTGAATAAACTAATCATGCTATGACCTAGCCTTTTTTAACTTTTGGATTTAGCATTAAATGCAGTACTGTACTTTACTGACAGCGCCCTTGATGTTTTTTCATTGTTCTTGGATGATACATTCTCTATCTTGAGTCTTGAGTGCAGCTGGAGAAGATTAGAAACGAATTGCAGGCTGAAACATAGCTGATGCAAGGCTGCTGTTATTGTGCAGAAAAACGGAGAACGTTCTGGGTTTTTGAGTGAACATTCTTGAGCTTAAATAATCATTCTGGAGCTCCCGTTTTGATCAACCTGGATTTCTTTTGTGATTTCCTTGTCATATGTCATGATTGAGTGGACTTTGTTGACTTTTGAATTTTTGGAATTCTTTAGGTCATCATGACTTTTGTCCATCTTTGGGCCCTTTTAATTTTGTGATTAAATAGCCTATTTGAGCTTGAATGAATCCTACTTGTTCCTTGCCATGTACTGATTAGATATTAACAAATTTCCAGGACAGATTCTTTGATAAAGATGTAGAAAAAGTTTGAACAACATGATGTGATGAACTTTTTTGAGGCTGGAGCTCTTTCTCTGTTTTAGTGTTCTTGTTGCTGCTTTCTTTGCTTTGCTTGATTAAATTCACTCAAAAGCACAAGTTAAATTAACATAACATTTAGAATCATAATTAACATTCTTAATTAACTTTTTGTTTGTTTTCATCAAAACATTAAATTGAGATTTTGTCTCAACAATCTCCCCCTTTTTGATGATGACAAACATGTTAATTTAGATTTTAATTTTGATTCTAATTTTAATCAAAGAGAGCTTAAAAACTCCCCCTCAAAATATGCTTCATATTTTTGAACCAACATAAAATCTAAAATAATTCTCCCCCTTTGTCAACACAAAAAGAATGGGGAATACAAAGGAAATGTATCCTACACATAGAAAACAATGAGTAGATTCCAGTTTTAAGAAAAGTAACATTTTCTAAAAAAACTCCCCCTTAATATTTTGAAATTGATATCTTTTAAAATTTCAAAATTCCAAAACATAAGCAAGATGTCTCTTTGCTCTTTTGCCTTCTTTCACAACAGACAATATTTTAATTTGAACATGATAATGAGCGCAAGGGAAGCAAAATGAATGTGATATCCTGTCAAGTATAATTTCTCTCTTTACAAAACATTTTTATGCTAAAAAGGTTTGTATTTATCAAAAACAATCAAAGAGATTTGTTCACAAAAAAAAATGATTTTAAGGACATAAAAAGGAGAATTTTGAGTTCCATGAATGAATTAAATCATGATTAGAATATACCTTGATAAGATCCAAAGAAGAGGACAATGTGAGTATGTGCTTCTTCTAAAGGACAACCATTCATACTTGTTACTATTTCTTTGATCTGATGGCTGGCTTTCATCAAGACTCCAGTAGCAGCAACTTTGGTACCATATCCTTCCAATTTAATTCTTCCAATAATTTGATCATGAGATGTTTTTGGAGGAAAGATCAATAATGAGATATGTGTAGGAGTGCCAAAACTAAATGATTCAAACTCATTTAGAAATTGTTGATGTTTTTTCAACCATATCATCTTAATAGAAAGCATTAGATTTGATTGAATGTTGCATATAATCTGTCAATAACATTTGGCAGAATGTTCAGCTTTTCTGCAGAATATTTTGCTCTTCTGCAGAATGTTCTGCTCTTCTGCAGAATTTTCTGCTCTTCTGCACAGTGTTCTGCTTTTCTGCAGAATGTTCTGCTATTCTACATAATATTCTGCTCTTATGCACAATTTTCTGCTCTTCTACACAATGTTCTGCTTTTGTGGAGAATGTTTCTGTCTTCTGCAGAATGTTCTGCTTTGCTGGAGAAAGTTTCTTGCTTCTGCAGAATGTTTCTTTCTTTGGCAGAAAATTCTGCTTTGCTGGAGAAAGTTTCTTGCTTCTGCAGAATGTTTCTTTCTTCTGCAGAATGTTCTGCTTTTCTGCATAATGTTATGCTCTATTTCTAGAATGAACCTTTTTGCTTAAATTGATCATTCTCTTAGATTTCGTCTTTCTAGCTTTTATCAATCTCGGTTTCTTGGAAAACATTTTGTTGCTGTCCAATATGTTCTTCTTCTTCATCTCCTTAGCTTTAATGTTTCCAAAAGTTATAGATACTCCAAATTTTTCTAATGAGAGGAGGCACCATACTTTTCCATTCATGTGTTTTGAGCATACCTTGTTCATGTATCAATGTTCTTTCTTGATTGTTGGATGGTGTTCCTACATCACAAGTTAGTAATGATTTTGGTACCCATATTTGTTTGGGTCCTTGATGGTTAGTATATCTTCTTTTAGAAGATTTTTTAAAACTTGAACTCTTTTTAAAATAGCAAGTTGATTCAAAGTGATCATTTTTGGAAAAATAGAAATAATTTGTTGTTGATCTTCGATAAGGTTTCAAAATCTGAGTTTTACACGGATTTGAAATTGATTTTGCTGATATTCCAAATTGTTCCCTTTTTCCCAGATTTTCTGCAAAACATTCAGCTTTCATTTTTGAACTTTCTCCATTTTGGAACCATCCTGGAGATTGTTCTCCGTTTTGCAGTTTTTTCAAAACTGTTTTGACAGCATGATTTTCTTTTTTAACAGACTTTCTTTTTTCAATCTTTTCATCTCTTTTTCTAAAATAGCAAGCAAATTCTAGATGTCCAAGTTTTTTGCAATAAGAGCATTTGGTTTTGCTTTTATCCTCTTTTCTTTCCGAAACAAAAAAGTTTTCATATATTTTCATTTTTTGAGTTTTATCAAAACCAATACCAGCTTTATCAAATATTCCCACTTGAGATCCCATGATTTTATGAAAGGTTTCAGTAGCTTTAATAAAATTTGATAAGTCATTTCTAAGAAGTTCATTTTCAGTTTTAAGGATAACATTCTCCGTTTTCATTGCAGAACATTCTTGATTTTCAGATTCATTAGTTTCCTCAAAATGAGATTCCTGCATGTTATGAATGATGTTTTTTAGTTCATCAATCATAACCTGAGCTTTCTCTTTTTCCCTTTTTTCTTTTAAAAATTGATCATTTAAAGAGCTACATTTTTGAACAAGCAGATTTGAATCATTAAGTAAGCTATCAAAATCTTTTTCAATTTGTTCACAAAAAAGACATGGTTCAAAATTTATTACCTCATTGTCTTTAGTATCTGCCATTAAACACAAGCTAGCTTCTTCAGGTTCCTCTGTTTCTGTTTCATCATAATCTTCCCAGTTCACCATCAAGGAGTTTTTCTTGAAAGGGAACTTCTTTGGTGCTCTTTTGTTCAAGGGACATTCAATTTTATAATGTCCTTGTTTATTGCATCCAAAGCATGTGATTTGACTTTTGTCTACCTCTATTTTGAAGTTTTCTTTTTGATTTGAAAATCCCTTTTTGATATGATCCCTTCTTCTCACCATTTTTTGTATCATTTTTGTAAGACGAACTATTTCTTCATCAACATCTTCTTCTTCGATTTCTTCTGAGTCCTCATCTGGACTTTCTTGAGATGTTTTTAAAGCTATTGCCTTTCCCTTCTTGACTGGTTTGTCTTCTTGTAGCAGTACTTCATGTGCTCTTAGTGTTCCAATTAATTCTTCCAGTCTTTCTTGTACTGTGTAAGCTTTGCCAAGAGAACGCATTTCATTTACTATTGTAGTAAATCTTGAGTACATTTCATCAATGGTTTCTCCTTCTTGCATTTCAAACAGTTCGAATTTCCTTATACCAATGTCTATTCTTGTTTCCTTGACATGGCTCGTTCCTTCATGATGAGTTTGTAATGTATCCCAAACTTCTTTTGCATTTGTGCATTCATCTACCCTTTCACTTTCTTCCCTGCTTAAAGCACATGATAGGAATAGCTGAGCTTTAGAATTTAAAAGTACCTTAGCTTTATCATCTGTTGTCCAGTCTGCTTCTCTTTTCAAGGCAGAGTTTGGGTCATTTTGATCAACTCTTGGTGTGAAATCTCCATCTGTAATGATGCGCCACATTCCCGTGTCTTGAGACTTTAAGAACAGCTGCATTTTGTTTTTCCAAAAGTAGTAGTCTGATCCATTAAAGAAAGGTGGTCTGTATAATGACACTCCTTCAGCAATGTACATATTTCTTGACATTTTTCTTCTAGATCTTTTTCTCTAACACTTGTTAGGTGTTTTTAATCTTTCTAGAGACCGAGCTCTGATACCAATTGAAGTAGAAATATGTTGATTTACAAGAAAGGGGGGTTTGAATTGTAAATGTGCCTTTTAAAAATTCTTGATAAAACTTAAGAAAATAACTCAAGAATAATCTTGGTTATGAAAACAGAAAACGGAGAACGTTCTTGGTTTTTGTGATAAAACAGAGAACGTTCTTGGATTAGCAGAAAATCAGTTTATATTTTAACTTAGCTTAATCAAATCAGTATGATAAAGAGAGAGATAGAAAAGAGAGTACCACACAAGGATTTATCCTGGTTCACCCAACGTGGGTTACGTCCAGTCCTCACACTTGAGATTTTCCACTAAGTGTTTAAAACGAAGAACCTTCTTAATCTTACAACACCTAGTATAGACCAGCCTTGATCTATTTCAGCCTCTATTACTTTCCACCCAGAAAGCAATGATAACACCTATCTAATCTTGATAGGAAACAATCTAAAACAAACTATGAGGAAACTCTTATAGTTTGAGTTTTTACAAATGGATTGATTTTGATAGAATCTGTTTTTGCTCAACTCTTGTTTGAGAATAGATTCTTTACAAATGATCTATAAGATGATTTCGCAGCTTGATTAAGAAAGAGCAGCAGCAACTGTTTTGGCAATTGCAGAAAAAGTTGATTCCTCTGTTTTGCAGAAATTCAAGCTTTAAGTGAATGTATATGATTAAATACTTAGTGCTTTTATTTCTTGCCTTTCTTCATGATTGAGGCCTGCTATTTATAAGCTGAGAATGCACTAGATCAGTACAAAATAGCTGTTGGAAAGGCCATGCTTTTTCTGGTTTAAAACAGTACTTTTGAATAAACTAATCATGCTATGACCTAGCCTTTTTTAACTTTTGGATTTAGCATTAAATGCAGTACTGTACTTTACTGACAGCGCCCTTGATGTTTTTTCATTGTTCTTGGATGATACATTCTCTATCTTGAGTCTTGAGTGCAGCTGGAGAAGATTAGAAACGAATTGCAGGCTGAAACATAGCTGATGCAAGGCTGCTGTTATTGTGCAGAAAAACGGAGAACGTTCTGGGTTTTTGAGTGAACATTCTTGAGCTTAAATAATCATTCTGGAGCTCCCGTTTTGATCAACCTGGATTTCTTTTGTGATTTCCTTGTCATATGTCATGATTGAGTGGACTTTGTTGACTTTTGAATTTTTGGAATTCTTTAGGTCATCATGATTTTTGTCCATCTTTGGGCCCTTTTAATTTTGTGATTAAATAGCCTATTTGAGCTTGAATGAATCCTACTTGTTCCTTGCCATGTACTGATTAGATATGAACAAATTTCCAGGACAGATTCTTTGATAAAGATGTAGAAAAAGTTTGAACAACATGATGTGATGAACTTTTTTGAGGCTGGAGCTCTTTCTCTGTTTTAGTGTTCTTGTTGCTGCTTTCTTTGCTTTGCTTGATTAAATTCACTCAAAAGCACAAGTTAAATTAACATAACATTTAGAATCATAATTAACATTCTTAATTAACTTTTTGTTTGTTTTCATCAAAACATTAAATTGAGATTTTGTCTCAACATTGACCTCATAAACATGCACTCTAAACTGGTTGACCGTCAAAACATGGACGAATTTAGGAAGGAAGGCAACATATGTTATAGCATATGAGAAGAAGAAATGTGACATATGAGTGTGAATGTCTCACGCACTACGCCAAAAATAGGATTTTACAACGCTTTTTTTATCCATTTACAGCATTTTTTTTAAAAAAAAAAGTGTTGTGGAATCGAGCGCTGTAAAAGATACAACAGCGCTTTTTAAAAAACGCACTGTAAAATGCGCGCACATAATATGCATTATTATACACCTTTTACAACGCTTATTTGAAAAGCGCTGTAAAATGTGCACATATAATTCATATATTGGGTGCGTCTTTTACAACGCTTTTTCAAAAAATCGCTGTAAAATGTGCACTCAATATATGCATTATAGGCGCACATTTTACAGCGCTTTTTCAAATAAGCGTTGTAAAATGCACACTCAATATATGAATTATGGGTGTGCATTTTATAGCGTTTTTGGGTGTACATTTTACAGCGTTTTTTTGAAAAAGTGCTGTAAAATATACACCCAATATATGAATTATAGGTGCAATTTTTTAAAAAACGTTGTAAATTAAATTTTTGAAAAGTACTCTTTAGCTTTTTATGGCATTTTTTTTAGAAAGCGTTGTCTTTTAGTTTTTTATCCAAAATTATTTTGATTCAGAATTAGTTCACAATCAGTTCACACAACAACAAAACATATATTCAAATACATATTCATAATCAGTTCACACAATCAACAGACAAAAAACAGAACTTTGTAACTTAATTAACATGTAACTCTTAACTATGTAATTTACAACCTAATTAACTACATTAAGATACATATATATAACCTAATTTACAACATAATTAACTACATATACATTGAATCAATATTGTACAACAACACATATTCATATACATGTTCATATATTGTGTCCTATGATCATATACATATAATTAACTAACAGAATATACAAAATATAACAACTACCATATAATACTCAGATCACTTGCAGCATGCTATTTCCCAGAAAATCAAATAATTTTCATTTCAAGCACATATTGGCACCATTCTTCCTTTAATTCCATTAGATCTTTCTCAGAATATGATGGACTGGAATTGTCAAAGTACTGCAATATAAAAATTGAACATATTAAGTTAGTATCAAATATATAGATTATTTATATATGAAAATCATATAATGAAAATACCGTACTGCTTCTGGGATAATAGTTTTATTCCTGTCAACAATCTCCTTCATGAATCGCAATATGTAGTATCCACAGTCGATGTTTGTTTGATGAGGGCACTGTAAAATAATACATATAAATCAATAAAATATTTGTGCATTAATCGTAAAGGCATATATTTGTAAATGAAAATTTAAAGGCATATATTTCAAACCTTTATTGGGATCCATGTGATGTTATTAGACTTTTGCTTCGACACTGTAGCACCTCTTTGAGCTCGAAAAACTTGTAAGACATTATCGAATGAATAAATGTGATTATTATAGCATTAACAAACACATTATTTATATACATGTGTAAGAAATAAATGAATATTACTTACGTGTCGAACATAGTCTTTATATCGGAGTGATTGTTGTAATTGTCATGCAAGGGATCCAAATAATATATAACTTCAGATATTGCATTGATTGCAAATAGCACCTAATGTGCCCTACAACAACAAAAATTTGGTTAAGCAATTTTGTTTATACACAACTAATAAATGAAAATCTCATCAATTAAAAAAGATATAAATAAATAATATATAATTGTGTACCCTGAATTATAAGGTGTGAAGAACAATTTATCCTTTTCTATATTTCCTAATAATATATCTACAATGTAATTCTTTACATTTACTGGATCGAGTTTGCACATCGACAGCTTATGCGGAGACAAGAATGAGTATTTATTTGACAATTTGCGTGTGCACACAACCTTCTCATACAAAAACCTTCAATGAAAATTTTAAACTAGATTAATTACCAATACATTTAATTAATTACCAATAAGTGCAATTAAAAGTATTTTTTTACCTTATGTACAAGCTAACGACAATAGCACTAAGCTCCTTATGGTTGAGAAGTTCGTAAATGTGCTCCTTTTCGAGAAATTCGTCATACTCATCTCCGAATATAGCTTTAGTCATGGGTATGATGCGCAAATCGTCGTTGTTGTCCATGTTCCTTTTTACTTGGATGTCAAGACACGCCCTGTATTTAGCAAGGCATAGCTGACTTATTTTAGGAGCAGTAGGAGCGACCGATTTTCCCCGATCCAGTTTTCTTGCTACAACTTTGATAGCTTTATTACCCTCCAGCCTTTGTAGTTTGTCAGCTCTATTACCCTCCAATTTTTGAGATTTATTGGCTTTTTTTGGCTGTACGGGTGGTTTATTTAATTGGATCTACAAAAATGAGGTTAAATGTTAGTTTATTGAATCTGAAAAAAATGACAAACCTTAGGGAATAAATATGACAAACATTTTCGGGAGATGTAATTGATTCGTTTATGGGAATCTTTTTATCATTCCCTTTAGGCTTTTTCAGCATCTAAATATAAATGTGAAATTAAAGTTAGGAGTGGAAAAAAATCAGCAATTAAATATACATATCAACTAAACATACATTTCAATTAATTAAATATACCTTATTAGTTTTCAACTATTAAAAAACTAAAGATTTTTTGACAAAAACAAATTAATAAATACCTGAGACAACGTAGATGGCCGCATAGTACGTAGAGGATATGAGGGTTCCCAGAGTAGAGGTGATGAGGGTTCATAAATTTGTTTTTATTTAATTAAAAGTAAATTATATTTATTTGAAAGCACATGTCTTCTACAGTGCTTGTGAAAAAAGCGCTGTAATAAGTAGTTAAATTATTTGAAAGCGCATGCCTTTTATAGCGCTGTCGCGGCCAAAATTTTGAGTTTTTTTCTAATTCAATAGAGTCGCCACCAAAATTTATTTTAAATCGGGAAAATATTGTGAAACCCTTAAAATATAATAAAAAAAAATGGTCTTTGATACCAAATTTTGAATTCGGAAATCGATTATGTGTAGGAAAGGTATTAGCACCCTACGACTTCCGCTAAAAAACGGTTACCTATAATTAATTGTGCAAAATTATATCAACTTAACTATATTTGTTTCTCTTTATTATTAAATATGGATATAAAATTATATTTTATAAATCTGATTTTCTTGAAATAAAGGCGTGTTAAAAAGAGTAAAAAAACTTTTTATTATTGTGCTTGACAAGTGTGTGATCTTGCTCCTACGTATCTCCCGGTGCAATGGAGAAATCAAAGCTACGTAGTTCTTAGTAGAAAATGTGGATGTGTTGATTGCTTTTAAATAAATTGTATTTTTGTTATTTTTTTAAAAAAAATTAATTTTGACAAACATAAAGAAATAAACTTGCTTGATTTGAATAATTATCTTAAAATATGAATTTTACGACGATCGAATTGTACAACTCGTGTCTCAAAATTCAAGGAGTAAAAAGATGTCACATCTAATTTAATCCTCTTAAGAATATTTTTATTTTTTATTTTTAAATTGAATTTCAAAACAAACAAATAGTTTAATTTGTATCTTAATAACTCCAAGATTAAATAATATAATAATAATAATAATAATAATAATTAAATAAATTTTAAGAAATAAGTTTTAGAGTTATTAAAATATATAATTTGTATTATGTAACTTCGAGATTGAAAGATTTTAATTAACTTTAAATAATTTTTATGATTAATTTGTTTATGATTTTTTTAGTTTATTAATTTATTTGTAATTATGAGATTTAGAACCATCAAATTGTCACAATTTGTGTTCTAATAACTCAAAGATTAAAAAGATGTCACATCTAATTAACCTTACCATATTTGATTATAGTTTTATTTTTTCCTTTTTGTTTAAAATAATAATAATAATAATAATAATAACTGATGTTAACAATTAAATAAATTTAAATAAATCTACGAAATAAAATTCAATAATAAACACATATTAAATAAACGGTAAAAAAACAGGATACAAAATATCTCAGCCAAAATATCATTCATATACAAACAAGATTTCATCTTTCAATTAAATAATATCTAGATTCAAAATATAAAGTTTGAAAAGTAAAGGAAATACATGTCTATTCAAAGATGGAAGACAGGCGGTGGTGCAATATTGAAGACAGAGGCGGTAGTGGTGCACGGTTGTGTGAATTTGGAATGGCGGTGAAACACTCTATTTCTCTCTATTTCTCTCTATTTTCTCTAGTTTTCTTAATACTCAAAATTGCTCTCCTTTTTTTTGATTTTTTGATCCCAATTTATAGCCTAAATGAGTGAATATTTATGTTCAATAGATAAAATCGAGCTCTAGATTTTGTATTGTTTCACACTAATTTTAACTGGATTTTACATTGTTTTTGTAACAATTTTTAAGCAAAGTATAATTAAGGAAATAATTTTTCTCTACCTTTTCTTTCTGTTGGTTTATAGGATGTTTATGAAAGGATGTTATAAAATGGAGAAAATAAAAGAATGTACATTGAAAAGTGAAACAAATGCAAAGAAAATAAAAATGTGTGTTGATTTTGCCAAGGAAGTTGTGCTAGTGTTTGAGTGTTTGGGAGTGGTTGGATTGAGTGTTTGGGAGTGGATTGAGTGTTTGAGAAGTCTTGTTGACAAAAAAGCAAAGCAAGAGAAGTCTTGTTGTAGGCTAGTTAGCTTCATGGACATATAAAAAATAAAATAGTAAAATAATGAAATAATAATAATAAAGACAATTAAATAGAATAAATAAATAGACAGATCAAATTAATAAAATAAAATAGAATTGTGAAGAAAAAAATGAATGAAAATTATTTCGTTGTAATTAACAATTAGACCCTTTATAACACTCAAATGACACATGGCAATTAGACCCTTTATAACGCTCAAATGAGATGCCATCAACCTTCCTAAAGCCTATAAAAGGAACCCCAAGCTCAAGGAAAAAGAAGAGCTTCGAGAGCAAAGCAATACATCACTTACGTACACTTACATACTTGAAAACTTCTCAATCACAAATAAAAGATTCAGTTCATTTTCTTCTTCAAATATCAAACTCATTCTATGGAATTCTTTTGTCAAAAATCTATTCTTAAACACGAGTTAAGCATACTCAGATTTTACTAATCTCTTTAAATCATCACTTTGTAAATCAAGACTATAGTGTTAAATATAGTTTGAGTAGTTTGTAGAAAATCTTTTTATGGTTAAAAGGTGAAGTTTAAAAATCATCTCTAAAGATTGAAAGGTAAACTGTTGAAAGCTTTTCTAGGTGGAAAGACAGAGTTGTATAACAGATC
This sequence comes from Cicer bijugum, assembly GCA_037974875.1. Taxonomy (NCBI): domain Eukaryota; kingdom Viridiplantae; phylum Streptophyta; class Magnoliopsida; order Fabales; family Fabaceae; genus Cicer; species Cicer bijugum. The sequence continues at coordinate 11,462,540 of JBBPBT010001178.1, forward strand.
AAGGTTGATCTGGATGTTGGGTATTCAATTATGAGTCTTTAGTCCCACATTGACCAGGAATGGAGGCTGTAATGGATATATAAGGAGAATGACCTATACACCTAATGCCTTAAGTTTTTGGGTTGATATGTGGTGTCTAAAGTCTCATATAAATCCTTGTTTAGTCCATTCCGAATGTTGTGCTCCTCTGGACTCCCCAACAAGTGGTATCAGAGTCTGGTTCGACTTGACGGGGGAGCAAAATTAAGGACTCGGATCAAGTGGATCAAGTCTAGTGGTCAAGTATGAGTCTTTAGTCCCACATTGACCAGGAATGGAGGTTGTAATGGATATATAATTCCGAATGTTGTGCTCCTCCGGACTCCCCAACACTGGACTGGTGGTGTAAAAAACAATAACATTCTCCGTTTCGAACACTTAGTGAAAAATCTCACAATTGGGACAATTGGATGTAATTCAGGTTGGGTGAACCAAAATATATCTATGTGTGATATATATTTCCTTGTCTCTATTTATTTCTAGTCTTTCAACTATCAAATTAAATAGATACGTTAAATTGTGTGTTTTTCACTAACCAAGAACATTTTCCGTTCTCTGTTTTCATAACCAAGATTAATCTTGAGTTAATTCTTTAAATTTTAATAGAAAAATTTAAAAAGGTGAAATCACAATTCAAATCCCCTTTTTCTTGTGATTAACATTGCTACTTCAGTTGGTCTTTGAAATCAAGTCTATTGTCAAGATAATAGAGTCCTCTATTCTCCTTAGTATTGCCAATCATCTTTGTCATGTTCAAATCCTTAAAATTACAATGAGAATAAAATAAGTTAGTTTGACAATTTATATTATTTGTTACTTTAGTAATGGATAACAGATTACATGATTAATCAAGAAAATGTAAGACATCTTTTAAGGTTAACAAAGTGATTGAATAACGAAATGTCTCTCTATAATGGCTTAAAGAGAGTCGTCTGCAATTTTAATTTTGTGGTTACCTACACAAAGACTATAAGAAGAAAACAAACTTGACTCCCCAGTCATATGATCAGTAGCACCAAAATCGATAATTCAAATATGACTAGTATTGCGTTGAGTAGAGTAGTATTTGGAAAGTTGTCTCTCTGAGCGATAGAGGAAGAAGCAAAAACCATTGTTGGAGAAACAATTCCAACCGCCACCTGTTGGGCCACCGCCACCGCCACCACCTGAGGTCACCACTGTTTGAACCACCATTGTCGATGTTGTTGACCACTTCTAATTTTTCACCAAAACGATCACCGTTGTCATCGTTGTTGCTAGCCATAAAGGCCATATTCCATTAGGTATTGTGTGTCATTAGTAGACTGATAAAAACTGGTTAGGTCGCAAAACTGATCACGCATAAATTAAAATCAAAATGTTGGTGCTCCTTTAAGTTTGGAGTTCATAATACTTTCATATTTTATTACATTAGTAAAAATGAATAAAAATGACAATCATAAAATAAAAATAAAATTGAATAATATAAAATAAAAGAGAATCAAATATGATTTTCTTTAATTCTTCTAACACCCCTAATAACAATCGAAACTACCTTGGTTTGACAATAAGAACGGCCTCTTTGTTGTGAACCAACTCTTCTGCATGGCATTCTTCTCTGAGAATCAAACGAATGATTGTCAACTTAGCGCAATATACTTCTTCTTGCGAATGGAAGAGAATCAATAACATATTCAGCTTAAAAGTTGACACTATTAAAAAACTGAAATCCCTTGTGCTTTGTTAGCATTAAGAGAAAGCATACAGCTTCTGATTTCAACCCCCTCATCAAAATGGAGGGATTTACATTGTGCTGCTGCTGCTGCAGTATGCCTTAGAAGCATGAATCTTTTCTATCCCTCAACTCTTTCTTTTCCTTCATAAATTCAAGGTGATAAGCCTCAAGACTTGTGACTTTTTTGCTAGGAACTTTTTCTTTTCATTATATTACATATTTGCATACTTCAACAAGCAATGTTTCCCACATCACTAACATTCTTAACAACAAATGACATTCAGACACAAAAGGGGTACATTGACATGTTGTCTCCCTTCTTTTCGATTTACTTAGACAATAAAAAATAGATTCAGATATGCTTTTTATTTTTATATCTATATATATTAACAAATTGACATGTTGTAGGTGAATATCTAATAGCTGTATTATTATAGTTAACTGATTTGGTAAACAAAAATCACGTGACTCATTTTTTTTGTCAATAGCTCATTCTCAAATGGGAAATCATGATACAATCAAATCCAAAATTCCATCACCTTCCATGTGGCATGGATTTTGGCATTTTGCAAGAATCAAAATAGCAGGGGAGCTACAATAGAAGGTAGAGTTACTGGAGTGTGTGCAATTCGTTCACAGTTCATAGCAAAAGGTAGTCTTATGCTGACACCAAATAAAGCCTGCAAAACAGCATATTACCCACAAAAGAAGAAAACATGATACCAATTCTACACAAAACTTAACTTGTGTTTGGAACCATGGTGTGTTTCCAGTTAAACATGCAGTCAAGACAAAGTTACACTAGCAAGCTTAGAGAAATCTCAAATGCACAACAGCTATGTTTAAGATTAGAGATTTTCAAACATGCAAATTTGCACATCATTTGGCTTCATATATGAAAAAACTAAACACAAACCTGAGCAAAGCAAACATCAAAAGTAACAACAAAAGGTATTCAAAAGTTAAGACACTTAAATATCGAAGATTTTACATAGAAGTTGGTATTTCACCAGATATACAACAACTCAAATAGATAGAGATCTACCGACATTTTTTTTTTTTGCGATTTTATTTTTCTAACTTCACTTTTTTCTTTTTTTTTTTCTTTTTTTCCTCAACTCAATGTGCACTCTGTCCATTCTCAACACCTAAACCATACAACACCCCTGCATATTTCTCCATAGATCCAATAAAAAAGTTCTCTTTCAACTTCCTGAATGTACACGATGTGAGCAAACTATCTGAACCCGCCTGATGACAAATCCCAACTCTCTCCACTTCCAACAACTCGGCAAGCTTGTTCAACCCTCCATGAAGACTATTACAAAACTTCATTAGATGTTTGATATCATACACAGTTGGAAAATACATGTTGATCAAATTAAAGAACCCAACTTGTGTATCAGGCAAATTCTGACAAGTTAAAAGCTTTAACAAATATCCAAAATCATATCCACTATGAAAAGTTACCCAATGAACATTATCATTCAAAACAATCCCAGAAGACATCAAAAGCTCACCGAAACGTCGAGCATCGATACCCTCCTCGTTATTCTTCTTAAAATCAATCCCACTCTGTCTCAAAAGCTCAATAGAGTCATTAGCAAAAACATCCTCATTGACATTGAATTCTCTAAAATTGAACTGCCAAATACAAAACCTATCATCATCGTCGCCAATTTTTGGAAGGTTACCATGCTCATCGGAAAAAGTGAGACCCAATTGAATGAGTTTCAGCATATCAACATTGTCTTTTAGGGTTTGGTAATGATAATCATAGCTGCTCTTGAAATTCCCAACAGGTCGAAGAACAATTCCAGGGAATTCCGTGTCCATAGCTATATAAGGATAATCATCTACGATTTCTCGAATCAAAGCAAACTCTTCTTCGAGATTATCGTTCCACACTTCACGAATCTGAATCAAATCGCTTTTTGGCAAAATTAGCGGCATCACAATTTTTTTTACCATAAAATAACAACAACAACAAATTCCACCCGATCTGCTCAATATTCAATACCCAATTCAATTAACATCAATAACAAGCATTTGCATATATAAAAATCGAAAATTGAAGAAAGAATTGACGATTAAATAAAATAATTGGGAATAATAGAAATAGATTATTACCTTGAAAATTGGAATTGGAGATTGGACTGAGTGAAGGATTGGAAAATGTTGAGAGAGAACAGAGAGAATGAGGGAGATAGAAGGAAGAGATTTTTTGGATATGAAATCTCTCCCTTTCTAGGGTTTTCTTTTTTCTTTTTAATTTTTTTTTATTGGTTGTAGGGATAATGAAGAAGTGGGTAAACGAGGAAGATATTTCGAGGAAAATTAGTTTTGGAATTGTTTCTTGTTTTTTTTCTCCATTTATTACGTGTGGAACTTCTTTGAAAAACTTCTTTTTAGTTTTTGAAAATTATTTTATAAATTAGTTTTAAAAATAAATTTTTAGAAAAAGTATAAAAACAAAATCAGTTTGACTATCCAATTTGTGAAAATTACTTTAAAAAATAAGTGATTTGACAATCTAAGTTTTTTAAAACAATTTTAAAGATTAGAATTAAAAAACTAATTTAAATCTAATTTTTTATATTTAACAATAAAAAGAAATAAAAAAGTTGGAAATGTAATAATTCAACTAATATAAAATTGATTCATTGAGAGAAAACTATTTAAACAATGCACTCTAATTTAAGGTCTTTATAATTTAATTTAATGAAAATTAACCAAACTCATTTTTTTAATTTAATTTATTTTAAATTAATTGACTAATAAATTGTGATTAGTGTAGATTCAATTCATTTACTTCTTTATCGAAAATCGTACATTTGTTAATTTTTCACATATCTATTATTTGAATTTTTTATTTAAAAATCTTATTTTTTATTTTTTATTACTCAATTGTCACCTTTTAAAATAATATTACACGATTATGCTACTTTTTAAATTTACTGGGAAATCGTTTCACGGGTCAACATATTTTTCAAATTCAATATAAGGTCGCTTCTCCGGGTAATGCTACTAGATTGTATTTTTTTTCTTCTCTTGTTAATATTTATTATTAATTATTTAATAAATTAAAATTAATTAAATTATTTAAAAAATAAAAATACTAATAATAAAGTAAAATAAAATATATTAATAAATTATAAATTAATTTAATATTTTAATTATTATTATTATTATAATAAAAAATTATTACAATTATAATTAAAAATAATTATAATTAAAATGATTAAATTATACTATAATCTTCAAAGAAAATACAGTAATTGAAAAAAAAAATACATCAAATTTGAGTAGATGTGTCAGCAGCATTTGAACAATGTTTTCTGGTATGACCAGAAACCCGACATAATCAGTATTTTCTTGATACTCTTTCTGTAGTGTCAATTTTTGTTCTAATGCGTTTGCTCTTTGAGCGATCTTTTTTGACTCTCTGTATTAGTGGATTGTGACACACATTAATACCTTCATATTGTGGTCAATATCCTTCGTTTGGCATGGGTTAAAACTCAAAAAGAAACTTCAATCCCTCTTTTGTCTCACCTTCCACAAGAGCATAAACAATAGGAATTACATTGTCGTTCTCATCATGTGAAACTGCTGCTAATAGAGTTCCCTTGTACTTGTTGTACAACCAAGTCTTATCAACTTGCACAAATGAAAGTCTGAAATAGTTTATGAAAGAGCCTTATCCCACTTATCAAACTATTCTTATGATAAGCTGAGATGATTTCCATTTTAATTTTGGTTCCTAAAGCAAACATTTGCATAGCCGACAAGCATTGTGGGAGTTAATTGTAAGACTCTTCTCAATTGCCACAAAAAATTTTGATCGCTTTATTTTTTCTCATCCAGACCTTTCTATAACTAATTGTGTAGTTGTGTAAATCTCAAATCTAAGCAATAATGACCCTCACTTTGATTGAAAGGTCCACTTTCACAACTTACATTATGCTTGTACATATCATGTTACAATCGAACTTGATTGTTCCTCATTATGACGTAGAAGGATACTGAAAAATAATTGATCACATGATGGTTGAGGAAGTAATATATTCATTCACATTTATTTAAACTTTTTAAATATTTTATTTTTTATACTTGTTATAATTACTTTAGCTTATTTTTTACATATCAATTTTATTGGAGACCTTATCTCGGGTTCCAACATGAAGTTTTCCAAAGAAGAGAGGGTCACTTGGATTGCATGTACCTATTTGCTTTGTTATCATATTGTTGAAAAACATCATACAGATAGAGTCACACTTCAATTCGATTTCCATTAACAAATACCACAACCACTAGAGGAAATGAAAATGTACCACGAAGTCGACATGAGGCGTGAGATTGATGATAATTGGAACTGGTTTTGGAGGAAATAAACTAAACATTGGAACGAGTGTCAGAATTACATATTGCAAGGTAACATCGTAGAAGGTGTTTCATGTCATAACACATAACATATGATTTGGTTTAGACAACACGTTAAATTATTTATATATGCATAACAATATCTATGTGATCCCCGTTTACAACCGCCGATGATATCCTCATGTGCAATCGACCTTCCAATCAATCCCACAACAACAAAACATAGCAGAATCATCTTTATCATCACCTCACATACACGTCCCTAATAAAGTTCCATGTTATGATCTACCTCCGACTCAATATTACGTTCCTTCGGTGCCAGAAATATCAACCCTTGGTTATCCAACAGAACATGGGTTTTTCTATAATTTGTTTGGAACTCACTACACAACTCATGAGTCGACTTATGTTGTGTTTGATTTCATGTATAATCCTCAGTCTCAAAATTTTATGAAGCTGATGACAGTGGTTATAATCCACCTACAACTTACATTGAGGAAAATGATCAAAATTAGGATGAACCGGAAGAACCTCAACTCGTTCAAAGAGCTAGACGAGTTCGATATGTGGGACTGAAGGTCATTTAGGTGGATATCATTGATATAAATTTGATGTTTTTTCCCCAATTGTGATGTTTTTTTTTATCTCGTTAATTTAATGTATTTTGTTTCATTTCATGTCATTGATATAATTTTTTTAATTATTATTATTATTATTATTATTATTTGTTTAAATTTTAATGTATTTTCTTTGAAAAAAAATTTCTTAAGGTGGTCGCTGCCTTGGGAAACAACTTTCTACTGAATTTAAAAAGTAGGGCAATCACGTAACATTGTATTTTCTTTGAAAAAAAAAATTCTTAAGGTGGTCGCTGCCTTGAGAAACGAATTTCTACTGAATTTAAAAAGTAGGGCAATCACGTAATATTATTTCAAAAGGTGGCAATTGAGTAATGACAAAAAGGATATTTAAACAAAAAATTCGAATTATTTTTTACTTAACAATAAATAAATGAGTTAGATTCGAGGACGCGTTTGAGTTAGAGTAAGTCTCAAAGTTTGATAAGTGTCATCTTCAAATACAAATAAAAGTTATCTAATTTATACACATTCAAAAACATTCGTACATGACTCAATCTTTTGAACTTCAACAAACTTAGCCACTAAATCAATTTTCTTAGGAGATTTGATAAAAATTTGGATACAAACCAAAGCTTCAACAATAGTGACATTTAATAAACTACGAAATGAATCAAGGATTCAACCTCATATACTAAACGCTAACTCATATGATACACTAGACACTATAATAGACAAAATATCTCTAGCTATGCGAGAAAGAATATGATATTTATTTGTTTTTTCTTTTCACTATTTAAGAATGTCAAACGTATGGGAGTCCTCTTCAATACCATCTTCTGAATATCTATTCAACTTACTTTTTTGCAATTCACCTTGTTTTTTCTTCATGTTCAATCTAAAATAATTTTCCTAATATTGCTCATCCCCGTTTTCAATGTTAGACTATGAGTGCATGTTGGGATTCGAGGTACTAGAACAACTAACTTCACTAGTAATGAGATACAAAACACTATAGTGTTCAATCAATTTACCAGTGAGATTGTAAAGATTTTTCACCATATCTTTGCACTTATTTTAAGTGTCATACATTCTTTTAAAGCAAAACTCAATATACTCAAGCTTATAACGGGGATCAAGAAAAACAACAACAAGCAAAAGAAAATTTATCTCACCACTATCTCAATAATTGTTGAATTTTACTTGCATGTTTGTAATCATCTTTTTCAAAACAACTTTCTTTTTATTCTTCCATTTAGTCAATGTTTTTTGAATTTCAATCGACTTCTTTAAAAAAAGTGTTGGTTGTACCATGTAATGACCCAAAAAAAGACAGTGTCGCTTCATATAAAGTTTTAAAAAACTACACAAAAACACGAAAATGTTCCAAATCAGTTTCAGGTTTAGAGATAGTATATTTGGTCATGAATGTCAACTTCAAAAGGTAAAACTTTATCTCAATCTTTAGAATTTCTTACCTTAACCATAAATGTGATAAGATATTAATTGTTCTAAATAAATATTTGTTTCACTGACTTATTATATTTGATAACTTTTCCAAATTTCCATTTGACCATGGTGGATATGATGAGCTTGTGGTTTATTTGGATTCTTTCTTCATATACGGTATAATGGAGCTCAAATTCGTGGCCAAATAGAAGGATAAAATGATAAGGACCTCAAGAGCATGCAAATGATCCATATTTTAATAAATTAGGATGGACTTTATTTATTTTAATTTGATTTGTAATAGTTCTTAATTTGCTTTAATTTAGAGTTATAATAGTTTTAATATAGATTTAGTCGATGTTATATGTAAGTGAACATACTTTGCTTCCTTGTATTTAGTTTATTTTAGAAAAATATGATGTAAGTCCAATACGGACCTAGATAATGATGTCACTTATGGCCCATTCAGGTTTAGAGATAGTTTTACTATAAAGATGAATTTGTAACCTCATTCAGACATGCTTGAAAAAAATTAGAATTTCTCTCATGAGAATTGTGAGTGAGATATGTCTCATCTTTGAGCACTAATATTATAATTTGCTTGAAACTTATCAATTATATATTTACTATTGCGGTGATTCCTCATTGGCTTATCAATCTTGTTGATTGTGGCGCCTTCCTTCTTCATATTCTCAACCTAATAATATTTTTTTTTTCTTTCTTTTCCATTTTATTTTATCAATTTATTTGTAGAAATCACTTGGTAAATCCTTCATCTCGTGTGGAAGCAACTCAATTCCACATTAGGATATTAAGTTTTGGTTTGATTTTTTACCACAAAGGTAAAACCATAGGCATAACCTTAGGAAATTGCATGAAAAAATGGGAGATTAGGTTTATTTGTTCTGTTATTGTGGTTATTAGAAATGCTAACAAGATGTGGTGCACATGTATTGAACTTGATTGTCACCGATGACTTGAAGGAAATTGACTAATCAATTGCTAAAATAAGGGTTGCATGTAAGTTTGTCAAGTCTTCTAAAAATAAGGGTTGCATGCTCTTGAGGTCCTTATCATTTTATCCTTCTATTTGGCCACAAATTTGAGCTCCATTATACCGTACATGAAGAAAGAATCCAAATAAACCACAAGCTCATCATATCCACCATGGTCAAATGGAAATTTGGAAAAGTTATCAAATATAATAAGTCGGTGAAACAAATATCTATTTGGAACAATTAACATCTTATCACATTTATGGTTAAGGTAAGAAATTCCAAAGATTGAGATAAAGTTTTACCTTTTGAAGTTGACATTCATGACCAATTATACTTTTTTTGGATTGAAATTTGTAGCAAACAATACGTTGCTTTGTATTTGTAATGGCTTCAAAACAAGTTGAGTCTCATCAATATTCTATTTGTCGTAAACAAATGGTGACTCGATAATTTCCTTTCAAGCATCATTTTGAGGAACCTTTGACCAATCACCTTCAAGCACTATTATTGCTTCATTTGCTTCACTCTCTTGTTTAAATAGACTTTCATTTTTACCATCATCTTTCTCTTTGATTTCAAAGTTAATGTATTGATGACATTCCTCCTTGTGAGACATTTCTTCAAGCACTTGCACAAGAAAATTGTCAAAGTTAGATAAATAGTTGGAGTCAATTTCTTGCTCTTTGTCTCTCAAATGTTTCTCCTCTTATTATTTCCCTTCTCTAGTTTTCTATTTATCTCTCAAGGCTAACTTATCTTTTTCCTCTTTCTCTTTCTCTCTAAAGGCTAGCTTCTCTATTTTATTACCTTTTTTGCATATCCATTTTCATAAAGATATTTCAAATACTCTAAATCTAATACAAAATCTATAATATATTCAAGATATGATATATTTCTCCTTTTTTCTTGAGCCTTATTTTTATATTTTACACATCTTTTCTATTTTGTATATCTTATATTACCTCTCTCAAAATCTCTAAGCCTCTTTACTTTTTCTCTATTTGTCCTTTCATACATCTTTTCCTCATCAGCATAACCTTTAATCTTCTTTTTTTATTTTATATTTCTTCTTTCATACCTCATTTTCTTCTCATCGTAACCTCTATATATTCTTTCTTTCTCAATTTCAAACCTATCTTTATTTTGAGATGATCTTCCATGATGAGATTTCATATCTCTTTGATTCACAAGCTCTTCTCTCAAGGAATTTATTTGAGTATTCAAAATTTTTGTAAAATGACCCATAAGATAAGAGATTATACGAGAAGGGGGGTTTGGTTCACTTCCACTCAGTATTTCAAAAACAACAAATCAATGAGTACCACAATAATCAAGCAAATAACAACAAGTTATGCACATAAAAATAAGCCTCTCATCAATCACTAAGTGTTTACACTCAAGAAATGTATCGCTTATGTATATCACTCAATTATGATTTTTTGTAAAGATGTGCGCTCTTGCTTTTTCCCACCCAAACTCCTATATCAAGTTCTTAAAAAGAACCCAAACAATAATCCAAACACTGTGTAACAAGTCCACAAAAGCTATCAACACAAGAGTTTCAAGAAGAAAAACTCTAAGACGAAGCTAAGAATTTGAAATGACAAACAATAAAAATTAAGTAAATGAAGACACACTCAATAGATTATCAAAGAAATAAGAAAGATTAGAAGTAAATGACTAAATGATCCAAATACAAGTATACAAAAATGTTTGATTGTGGACAATTCTAGTTTTTTTTTTTTTGCAAAATGCTTTTTTTTTTCAA
>JBBPBT010001178.1:11474584-11486818 GCA_037974875.1 Cicer bijugum
AGAATACTATTTTTTAAGACTAAATCTAAAGAACTTTATAATAGAGAGAAAAAGTCGTTTGTTACAATTTTTTATTGTTTTCTAAATATAATTAATTTTGAATGTTTTTATATGCTTATTACAACTTTTGGAAAAAATTGCAATAAAAAAAGTGAGAAATTTTTTAGTAGTTTTTTAAAAAATTACACTTTTCATGATTGATTTAAAAAAAAAAGTGATTTTCAAACAATTGCAAAACAATTTTTCATTTTTTTTATAAAATCTTTAAAAATTAATATTTAAATTGTTAAATACTAAAATCACTTTTATTATAATCTATAACAAACGAACTCTAAACACAACATTAAAATTTTATTAAAATTAAAAATTTTAATTTTATTGGTCGTTCTTCCACTCTTCAAATTGAAATTTTTCATAATATTATAAATCCAATTTCACTATCAAATGTATTATTAATCATGAACAAAATACCGAGAATTGGCCCAAGCCCAATCCACGTGAGGGACATTTAATTTCACTTTATAGATTGTGATCCAAGCCCAATCCACTACCTTTATTAGAATTGGCCTTTTAGATAACAAAACCCTAAAACAACAAAATCTCTTTCGCTGCCGCATAGCTCTTCACGTCGTACTGAACTCCACGCTGCCGGAGTCTGTCATTAGCCGCCACCAACAGTGAGATTCTCCGTCCACCTTTTTCCTTTTCTTTATTATTTCGAATTTTATCAACAATATTGGTTTTAGCATGTGTTAATGTTGCAATTAATTGCACAATTTCCATTTCTCTGCTTAATTAGTTTAGTGAAATTTGATAAAATAAAACAAATAGAGGGATAGTAAAAAGAAGATAAAGTTTTTTTCTATGAGTTTGTGGTTATTGTTTTATAGTGCAAGATTTGATTTGTTTTTGTTGTTTTTTGTGCAGAAAAAGCTTTTTTTTTTAATCTACAAGGAAAATGTCAGGGTAAGATATTTTTGTTTAATTTCATTTGTTGTTCTCTCTTTTATTGTTTTAGGATGAAACTTTTGGTACATTGGGTGTTATATTTAAATTGCAAATTGGAATGTTAAGAAGAAGTCTGTTACTGTAATTATATGATTGTTATTTGTTAACATATTATCATGTAGTTAACTTTATTGGTTAGTTGAAGCAGCAGAATTGGATTGGATAGTGCATTCTTTGTTTAAATTGTGTTATTGTTAATTTGTTATTTTTTATATAACCGAAAATTGTGGTCAAATGTGGTTGATACATGTGTTGTTGCGTTATGGTTGCCATTTCGCTTATGAGATATGCGGTTAATGTATTCTCGTTTAGTTAACTTGTTTGATCAGAGAAAGAGAGATTGATTGCAAAGACCTACTGGCAAACTTTTGTTATGGACAAGACATTGTTTGAATTGTTTTATTGTTGTTGGTTTCTTATGTTGCGTTTCTTTATAGTGCCCGAAAATGTGGATAAATGGGGTTGATGAAGCAGTTGTGGAGACCCCAACAAACCTTGACATTATGGTTGTGGACTATCATTGTAAAAAAATAATGACAATTCTTATTACTTGTCAACTTCATTTGACGCCCTTTTTGGTAAAAGCTTTTCTTCTTCTTTAGTTTGTGGAATTGACTAATTGGTATTTGAGTCTTGCAGAGTTTGTGTGTTTGTTTTGTTAGTTTTGAATATCTTTGATATTGCTGGAAATTGTAGATAAATGGGGTTAATGCAGCTGTTGCTGACCCAAAAAACCTTGACATTATGGTTGTGATTGTGGTTGTGGACTATAATATTTAAAATCATGACATTGGTTATTACTACTTATTTGTTAACATATGAACGTGATTCTATTGTAGGTTTTTTAGTAAAAGTTTTTCTCAATCTTATATTCTTTTGTTTTTGATTGTGGTTTTGGGCTATAGGTTAATAAATTGTTACATTGCTTATTACTTGTCAACTCATGAATGTGATTCTCTTGTAGGCACTTTTCGTAAACATTTTTCTCATTCTTTTGTTTGTATATTGGGTCTGTGTGATTTGCGTAGTTTGTTTGTTTAGTGCTGTAGTCTTGTGTATCTTTGTCTAAGACACAATTCTTATACGGGTTCCTCTGTTCATTATATTTTTTCTATGCAGTGAGGACGCTGTTGTTGCAGCTGAGCCCGTTGCCGTCGCTGCCGCTGCAATTCCAGGTGAGCCGATGGACATCATGACTGCCCTGCAACTTGTGCTCAGGAAGTCACTTGCATATGGTGGTCTTGCACGTGGCCTTCATGAAGGTGCAAAAGTAATTGAGAAGCATGCTGGACAGCTCTGTGTTCTTGCAGAAGATTGTGACCAACCTGACTATGTTAAACTTGTCAAAGCTCTTTGTGCTGAACACAATGTTAGCCTGCTGACAGTTCCAAGTGCAAAGACACTCGGAGAATGGGCTGGTGTAAGTTTCATCGACAGTGAACAATATTAATTTATCTCCTTTGTAAAATTCAATGGATATCACATTTATTGGTCAAATGTTGCATGTTGATTTGATTGTTCCTTGTGTATGTTTCAACTTTCAAACTAGGTTTCTGAATCTTGGTGATTTCTTAGTGTCATTTCATTGTTTTCTTGTATTAATGATTGTTGGCTTTATTGTTGCAGTTGTGCAAGATTGACTCTGAGGGAAAAGCTAGGAAAGTAACTGGCTGCTCCTGTGTGGTTGTCAAGGTATCATCTGTATAGAGATATTTTTCCTTCCGATTAGTGCTTTTTATTATGTTATTAATATTTAAACTGTCGGCTCGGTGCAGGACTTTGGGGAGGAGCATGAAGCCTACAATGTTGTTTTGCAGCACGTTAAAGCCCAATGAGTTGCAAGATCCACACATAGTATGTGTTATCTTTTCCTTTTCATTTTGGGATTATTCGCCATGGGAATGAATTTTGCTTCTGGCTTGAGTTAAGTGTCTAGGGATTTTGATTATTTTATATGATTATGTTGCTCTAGTTATTATTGTTACTCTAATTTAGGTACACACTTTTGTTTTGATATCACATTGCAGTGAATTTTAATCATTAACTAGTCGCTACCGACCAAATATCATTTTGATGCATTTACAAAGCAGCTTGTGTTGGTTTTTATGAATGTTTATGCTAGTAAGTTTGTTTATGCTAATGGCATCCATACTATATTACTATAGTAGATTGGTAACAAATGTCTATCAAAAGAATAATGAAAATACCCAAAGATTTAACCACTGCAGAAAATTGCAGAGTTTTCTACTGCAAAGGATCTATTCCCCAGAAAAGATGACTGTTGTTTCACCAACACGCCATTTGAAGTATCTTCTGCTGTCAATTATGTCGTCTCATGAGCATAAAATTATTTTTCAATTCGCTTCATTTCCTTTTTAACATCTGATTACTAAATTCCATATTATCCTCTCATACGAAGTTGCATTTCAAGCCAAGTTTAACATTTAAGTTAAGATAACAGAAGCCAACTATGAACAAAATTACATTTTAAAGAAGGACAAACTAATGTACAAATTAGGTTATATCAAAGATGCACCAATGTTACATTGCTGGTGCACAAGTGTTTTCAACTTTTAGATTTATTTATACAATAAAACTCATGACACATTATATTTCTTTTACAATAAATATTTTTGAGTTTGACGTTAAAATAAAATTCAACCGAAATTCCGTCATAAGGCTTAAAGATGGTAACATTCCATTTTTCTGTCTATTATTTCTTAGTATTTCAATTTTTTGGGGATAATTGAATTTGAAATTATCGCTTGTGCATGTTAGACATGGTCTATAAATTAAACGATATATAAATTTGGTATTGCATAGAATAAATTCGACATTGGTTTTTGCGGTGATATCAATTAAGTTGCGAGTACTATGTTGGAATAAATTTGCTATTACAAAGTGACACATTGTTTCAGACTCTAAACATGGTATTGCATAGACTAAATAAATTTCAAATTATTTATAAATTATGTGCTAATTTGAAATTTTATTTACTTTTTTTATGAACTATCATTGTCATACAATAAGTTAATTGTCTAGAATATAACTTCAGCATTAGCATAATTTGGCAAAAGAGATGATTATTATAATCTCGACACAAATGAGAATATATTAATACACATACTAATCCTTCCAAGAAAAGCATAGAAATATGGAGTATATAACACATCCATGGTTCAAAATGATTCTCCACCATGTGATCTAAGTCTTTTTACCTGTAACACATTTGAATAAAGTTGGATGAGATTATATCTCAGTTAGGGATGGGAATAGGCTAGGCCGTCCGTAAGGGCCTATGGCCTGACTTACTTATGGCCTGACTTAGGCTTATAAAAAAGTCTATTAGGTCTAACAAGCCGACCTATATATATATTTATTATTTATTAATATTATTTTTTTATTATTATATTAATAATATTATTTTCTATTTTAAATTTTATCAATTAGGCAATCACTTACTAATCATTCCATATTCGATAGCAGGTCTAATCGGTAACCGTTCAATTAGTCAATCACCGTTTAATTAGTCAGTTCAATTAGTCAATCACCGTTTAATTAGTCAATCACTTAATAGTTGTTCCTTATTTGTTTAAGGATTCGTTTAAAAAGGCTTTTAAAAAGGCTTCCAGGCCAGACCAAACTCTTAAAAAGGCCAGACTTAGGCTGAAAAAAAAACCTATGATAGGCCGTAGGCTGAAAAAATAAATTGCAGGTCAGGCTCAAGCCTTTTAAAGCCTAGCCTGGCCTATTCCCACCCCTAATCTCAGTGGATCCCAAAAATGAAATTAAATCAATTAGCGTATTAATTCAGGACTATATTTATTTTCTGAGTTTCTCTTCAAATGTAAATTTTTTGACTCTTTCTGAATATTCAAGTCATTAGACGTGAGTAATCTAACGACTTAAACGCTACCTAACAAACATGTCATAAAGACTACATTAGTTTTACTAATGCCCTCTTCTTGTTAATAACTTTATTTTGATAAGATTGGACATAATTACGTCAGTAAGTGGTGCCCCACTTACCCTCGCTTCCGTCGTATATAGACGGAGAATTCATCTAGCTAGGATGAATCCTATACTTCTCACTTTAATCAAATATATAAGTATTATATATAACAATCCACACACAAACACACACAAATATAACATCATCTAATAATACTTATATTAAAGACTACCATATACTCAACCTTGAAAATTATTATGATAACATAAGCTATTAATTCAATTATATCATACAAATCACACAATGTAAAATAAAATTTTAGAGAATATGTTTAAGATGGATTCTTCCCAAAAACAGTCACAAATTTATGTTATAACAACTCAAAACTAAGTTTAACTTCAGAGTCAACTGACATAAATTTGGAAATATCAAAATTGAGTGAATGAGTACTCTTTAGAAAGCTTATGATGTCTACTTTATAGATAAAATTTTATTTTATTTTTATTTAGGCCCAATTCTTGCAGTTTATTAAAATAAAATATAATGACAGAAAACAAAACAGAAACAACAACTCTGGTCCAACTTGTAACCCATTTTTCAACACCAATACTCAATCAATCATCACGAATTTTGTACTCAATTTGCATGAATGAGAGATAGAAAAAGGGAAACACACCTCTTGATTTCCTAAAAGAATGGAGAAAATGATGGCACCCTCAACTATTTACATTGACTTCTAGCAAAATTTTGTACTTTTCCTTTATCTTTTCTTGGGTTGTCAATGTTTTTGGTTGTTTTCTCTCTTCTTCTCTTTTCTCTCTTCTTCTTCTTTCTCTATCTCACCATTTTTCTCTCCCTTTCTTTTTTGTTTCCCGTTCTCTCCTCCCCTTCCTCTTTTTTTTTCTTTTATTTTGTTTTCATTTGTTTTATTTATTTTACTTTTAGTTTACTACTTTTTCCCTTTTCTATTATTATTATTATTATTATTATTATTATTATTATTATTATTATTATATATTAACATGTGAAGCATACAAAAAAATTCTTCAAATTATTTATGCTAAAGAGGGATGTTACATCATTCCCCCATTAAATAAATTTTGTCATCAAAATTTAGTAACTTGCCTAATAAAACAAGTGAGGATACTTCTCCAAGATTTCAAACTCAAGTTCCCAAGTGGCATCTTCAGGTGACATACCTTCCTAAACAACCTTCACCAATGAAATTGCCTTTTTTCTTAATGTTTTCAAGCTGCGGTCCATAATTCGACATGGTACCGATTAAAAAGTAAGGTTTGACTTCAATTGGATTGAATCATGGTGTGAAGTTTGTGACGGGTCATGAATGTACTTTTTGAGTTGAGACACATGGAAGACATCATGTAATCCAGACATAGAAGGAGGTAAAGCTAATTGATATGCCACTGGACCTACACGATGAAGGATTTGGTAAGGACCTATGAAATGAGGACCCAATTTCTTTACTCTTATAGATCTTCCAATACCTATAGTGGGAGTGACTTTAAGAAAAACGTGATCACCTTCTTCAAATTCTAGAGGCCTTCTTCTGTTGTCAGCATAACTCTTTTGTCGACTTTAGGCTATTTTCATTTTATCTTTTATCAATCTAATCTTTTCTGTGGTTTCCCTGATGACATCTGGTCCTAAGATTCCTTTATCTCCAACCTCTGACCAACACAAAGGGGTCCTACACTTACGTCCATACAAGGCTTCATAAGGTGCCATACCTATACTTGAATGGTAACTGTTATTGTAGGAAAACTCCACTAAAGGTAAATGTGCATCCCAATTTCCCCCATCTTCCAAGATACAAGCTCTAAGCATATCTTTTAATGTTTGAATGGTCCTCTCAGTTTGACCATCGGTTTGGGGGTGGTAAGCGGTACTAAGATTCAAACAAGTTCCAAAAGCTCTATGGAATGCTTTACAAAATTGTGATGTAAACTTAGGATCCCTATCTGACACAATGTTGGTTGGCACTCCATGCAATCTTACTATCTCCTTAATAAATATCTTAGCCAACTTGAGGGTATTGAAGGTAGTTTTCATTGGAATAAAGTGGGTCGACTTAGTTAATCGATCCACTATGACCCATATTACAAAGTCCATGGATATCTTATCCCATTTCCACTATGGAATCTCTAACGGCTGGAGTAAACATGCGGGTCTTTGGTGTTCACTTTTAACCCTTTGACATACTAAGCATCGTGCAACATACATTGCTATGTCACTTTTCATCCCAGGCCACCAATAGTTCTTCTTAAGGTCTTGATACATCTTGGTGGCACCTGGGTGAATTGATAACGCACTTCTATGGGCTTCTTCTAAGATCATTCTTCTCAAGTTTTCAACATTAGGTACACCAATTCTTCCTCTAAATATGATGATCCCATTTGAAGTGATGGAAAAGTCTGGTTGAGTTATCTTAGACTGTAACTCTTCATCATACTCTTGAGCTTCCCTAATCATATCACGGAGATCAAAAGAGATTTCTATAGGGCATAATAGGATTCCCTCATCTAATGGTATCATGTGTAGGTTAAGGTTTCTAAAGTCTTCTAATAAGCTCATCTCATTAACCATCATGCTGGCTACCTGGAGTGATTTTCGACTTAAGGCATCAACGACCACATTCGCTTTACTTGGATGATACTTTAACTCAAAATCATAGTCTTTTAAAAAATCCATCCACCTCCTTTGCCTCATGTTCAATTCCTTTTGGTCAAACAAGTATTTCAGGCTCTTATGGTCACTAGAAACTTCAAATTTAGCTCCATATAAATAATGTCTCCATATCTTCAAGGCAAAAACTATGGCTACTAACTCAAGGTCATGGGTAGGGTAGTTTTCCTCATGGGGTCTTAGTTGTCTAGATGCATACGCTACAACTTTACGGTTCTGCATCAACACACATCCTAATCCTTTTAAGGATGCATCACAATTTACTTCAAACCCTAAAGTTGAATCAGGAATCACAAGGATAGGTGCAGTAGTTAAGCGAGTTTTCAACTCTTGAAAACTCTTCTCACAATCTTCGTCCCATACAGAAGGGTTATCCTTTCGAGTGAGACGGGTTAAAGGTAAGGCTAATTGGGAAAATTTCCTAATAAACCTACGATAATAACCGACCATCCCTAGGAAGCTTCTAACTTCCGTAACATTCTTAGGTTGAGTCCAATTCAAAACAATTTCGACCTTAGAAGGATCAACAGTTACACCTCCTTGAGAAATCACATGACCCAAGAACTTTACTTCACTTAACCAAAACTCACACTTGCTTAATTTCGCGAACAATTTCTTATCTCTAAGGATCTGCAACACTATCTTGAGGTGTAATTCATGTTCTTCAAAATTTCGAGAATAAATGAGGATATCATAAATAAAGATTACTACAAACTTATCCATATAAGGTATGAAGATGCAGTTCATATAATCCATGAATACGACCAGAGCATTGGTTACACCAAATGGCATAACTAAAAATTCATCGTGTCCATACCGTGTTCTAAAAGCTGTTTTTTGAACATCTTCAAACTTTATTCGAATTTGATGGTATCCTGATCTAAGGTCGATCTTTGAAAAGACGGTGGCTCCTCCAAGTTGGTCTAACAAGTCATCTATCCTAGGGATAGGGTACTTGTTCTTGATGGTTACTTTGTTGAGTTGCCTATAATCTATGCAAAGTCTCATTCCTCCATCTTTCTTCTTAACTAACAAAACTGGAGCACCCCATGTAGAGACACTCGGCCTTACAAAACCCTTAGTTAAGAGATCCTCTAATTGAGATTTTAGTTCTTTTAACTCTAGAGGTGACATCCTATAAGGAGTAATGGAAATTGGATTAGCACCATGGACTAGGTCTATGTTGAACTCTATCTCTCTCTCTAGAGGTAGGCATACTACATCTTCTGGGAACACGTCTAAAAATTCATTCACAACTGGGATTGTAGCGACATCAAATTTAGGTCCCGAATCTGAAGATGATGTTAGTAGAAAACCTTGACCCCCAATACATAGGCATTGCAAGAGGTTAGACACACTAGGAAGTAGAATGGAATCAGTTTCATTTCTACTTAATATAGCAGGACGAAAATACAAAATATTTTCTTCACAATCTACAAGTACACGATTAGTTGAAAGCCAATCCATTCCTAAGATGGCATCCATTCCTTTCAAAGGTAGACAAAACAAATCAATTGGATAGACTCTATCAGATACAACGAGATGACAACTCTTACAAACATAGGAGGTTTCACACTACTCTCTGCTGCTGTAGAGACAACCATGGGAGGTGTAATTTCAGTTAATTTGAGACCTAAGCGTAAAACACACTTAGTGGATATAAAGGAATGAGAAGCACCTGTGTCAAACAATACTTTTAAAGGTTCATTATTTAGAAAACACTCACCGTCAATCAAGTCGTTGTTTCCCTTAGTCTTCTTAGCATTAAGAGTGTAGACTCTTCCAGTGGGTGGGCCATTTGAGTTGGCTAGCCCTTTCATTTTCCTTTGTGGACAATCGTGACTCATGTGTCCCGGTATCTTACACCAAAAGCATACGTTCTTACCGTACAAGCATTCTCCTTGATGTGATCTTCCACACTTTGAACATTCCCTTGGCCCCCTCGCTTGAGGTACAACTGAGTTTTGGGGCTGTTTTCCTTTATTATGGGACATCTTAACCTTCAATTGTTGATTACTCTTTGGTGTATCCCTCCTTTGTTGCCACTTAAGTTGTCTGCTTTCCTTTAAATTTCGTAGACTTTCTTCTACAATATAACTTTTATGAACCTAAGTGGCATAAGAAGTTATCTTTAGTTGGGCCAAATTACTTTTAATCTCTGGATTCAAACCCCACTCAAACTGATTTATCTTCCATTGATCATTTGGGGCGTACTCTGCTTGGGCACAAAACCTTGCTTGTTCCTCAAACTTTGCCACATAATCAGCAACTGACATGTCTCCTTGTTGAAGGTGTGTAAATTCAAATTCCTTTTGTTTTCTTATACTCATGGGAATATATTTATCTAGAAATACAATACAAAAATTATCTCAGTTCATCGGTGTACCGACACTTATGATGTATGCCTTTGCACCCTTCCACCAGTTTTCAGCTTCTCCTTGTAGCATATGAGTAGCAAAAGCTACTTTATCTTCTTTAGTACATCGCACCACAAGAAAATTTTTAGTCATTTCATCCAACCATGACTGAGCTTCCAATGGCACCAGGCTCCCTAGGAAAGTTGGGGGTTTCAACTTGTGAAAGTCATAAAATAATCTGTTTGAGGCCTCTGGTGGAGGTGGCGGCGGTGGATGAGCAGGCCTGACAAACTGCGCAAGATGATTCATTATGCTAGTTGTAACAGCTTGTTGTTGTTGCATCATAAGTTGTTGTTGTTGCATCATTTGCATCATTTGCTCCCAACGTTCATCATCATTTCTCCCTCTACGAGGCCTACCTAGCGGTCTTGGATTTGGTTCCATATTGTTCTGCATATCAAACACAAATATTAAGTTGATCAGACTTAATATTTCATGAATTGATAATTAGAAAGTATATAGTCTCAAAACAAGAACAACAACTAATTTTAACTACCCACAGTACAGTCGGTTCGACTGGCTCTGATACCAAAAATGTAATACCATAAGTTAATTGTCTAGAATATAACTTGAGCATTAACATAATTTGGCAAAAGAGATGATTAGTACAATCTCGACACAGTCATGAAAATGTATTAATACACATACTAATCCTTCTAAGAAAAGCATAGAAATATGGAGTACATAACACATCCATAGTTCAAAATAATTCTCCATAAATTTTAAGCAGACTATAGAGTAAACTGATACGCTTCATTTCTCCAACATGTGATCTAAGTCTTTTTACCTGTAACACATTTGAATAAAGTTGGATGAGATTACATCTCAGTGGGTCCCAAAAATAAAATTAAATCAATTAGCATCCTAATTCATGACTATATTTATTTTCTGAGTTTCTCTTCAAATGTAAAGTTTTTGACTCTTTTTGAATATTCAAGTCATTAGACGTGAGTAATCTAACGACTTAAACTCTACCTAACAAGCATGTCATAAAGACTACATTAGTTTTACTAATGCCCTTTTCTTGTTAGTAACTTTATTTTGGTAAGATTGAACATAATTACGTCCGTAAGTGGTGCCCCACTTACCCTCGCTTCCGTCGTATATAGACGGAGAATTCATCTAGCTAGGATGAATCCTATACTTCTCACTTTAATCAAATATATAAGTATTATATATAACAATTCACATACATACACACAAATATAACATCATCTAATAATACATATATTAAAGACTACTATACACTCAACCTTGAAAATTATTATGATAACATAAGCTATTAATTCAATTATATCATACAGATCACACAATGTAAAATAAAATTTCAGAGAATATGTTTAAGGTGGATTCTTCCCAAAAACAGTCTCAAATTTATGTTATAACAACTCAAAACTGAGTTTAACTTGAGAGTCAACTGACTGAAACTTGCAAATATCATAATTGAGTGAATGTGTGCTCTTTGGAAAGCTTATGATGTCTACTTTATAGATGAAATTTTATTTTATTTTTATTTAGTCCCAATTCTTGCAGTTTATTAAAATAAAACATAATGACAGAAAACAAAACAGAAACAACAACTCTGGTCCAACTTGTAACCCATTTTTCAACACCAATACTCAATCTATCATCACGAATTTTGTACTCAATTTGAAGGTAATTGAGTCTAGTTTCCAGAAAACTAAAAATCATTCAAAACGGATCTCTATAGAAAAAGTTATAATGCTATAAATCATGAGTAAATCAGTAATAAACACGTCAAAACAACAGTAAAAATTTCAATTTACTCAATTCTACAGTAATCTATTTCAAAATCCCTAAATCCAACCAAGAATAAAATAAAAACTCTTTTCTTCATTTCAAACTCTTAAACTCCAAATCCCTAACCTATGGAACATAATATTTCTTACATGCATGAATGAGAGATAGAAAAAGGGAAACCACCTCTGAATTTCCAAAAGAATGGAGAAAATGATGGCACCCTCAACTATTTCTAGATTGACTTCTAGCAAAATTTTGCACTTTTTCTTTCTCTTTTCTTGGGTTGTCAATGTTTTTGATTGTTTTCTCTCTTCTTCTTTCTCTATCTCACCATTTTTCTCTCCCTTTCTTTTCTATTTCCCGTTCTCTCCTCCCCTTCCTTTTTTTTTTTTT
>JBBPBT010001178.1:11497576-11510857 GCA_037974875.1 Cicer bijugum
GATTTGTGAAAATTATCCACATAATAGTATACTTTTACACAAAATTAGTTACAGTTTTTTATTTCAAATTAGAAAAACAGATAATAATTACCGTTGAGGTAAAAAAAAAAAAAAAACAAACGGGACTCGTATTCAATCTCTAAGGTGAAATTTCACAAATCACACAACCTGCGTTACCTTAAAACCTTAAAAATACCAAAAAAAAACCAAATCCAACAACAATGGATAACTCTGTTTCTTCTCTCTCTTTACGTTTCCCTCCAAACCAAAAACCCAAAAACATCTTTCAACTCTTCAATTTCAAACCTTCCCAATCATCACCACCATCTATCACAACAACAACAACCCATAAAAAAAAATCACCCAAATTCACAACCACCACAAACAAAAACAAAAACACTTCAAAAAAACAATTTTCAGAAGAAGATGCATTCCCATGTTCTTTACCACTCCACAACAAAAACCCACTTTTCATTTACAAAGACATTAAAAACTTCGCTCGCCAAAACAAACTCAAAGAAGCTCTCACAATTTTGGATTACGTTGACCAACAGGGTATTCCAGTCAACGCCACCACTTTCTCTTCCCTCATTGCCGCTTGCATCCGAACTAATTCGCTTTCGATTGGAAGACAAGTTCATACTCATATAAGAATCAATGGCCTCCAAAATAATCTATTTTTGAAAACTAAACTTGTTCAAATGTACACTTCATGTGGGTCATTTGAAGATGCAGTGAAGCTGTTTGACGAAAGTTTTCAGTCAGAGAGTAGTGTTTATCCTTGGAATGCTTTGCTTAGAGGAAGTGTGGTTTCTGGGGGTAAAAGAAAACAGTACATTGATGTTCTTAAGACTTATTCAAAGATGAGGGAATTGGGTGTTGAATTGAATGTTTATAGTTTCTCTAGTGTTATCAAGAGTTTCGCCGCAGCTCCTGCACTATTTCAAGGATTGAAAACTCATGCCCTTTTGGTCAAGAATGGTTTGCTTGATAGTGACATTCTTAGGACTTGTTTGATTGATTTGTATTTTAAGTGTGGTAAGGTTAAGCTTGCACGCCGTGTGTTTGAGGAAATTCCCGAGAGGGAGAGAGATGTTGTTGTTTGGGGAGCTATGCTTGCTGGTTTTTCTCACAATAGGTTGCAGAGGGAAGTGTTGGAGTATGTGAAGTGGATGGTGGAGGAAGGGATATATCCGAATTCGGTTATAATGACGATTGTTATTCCTGTGATCGGTGAAGTTTGTGCAAGGAGGTTAGGTCAGGAGGTTCATGCTTTTGTAGTGAAGACAAAATCGTACTCGAAGCTAGTGCCGGTTCAATCTGCTTTGATTGATATGTATTGTAAGAGTGGGGATTTGGGTTCGGCGAGGCGAGTTTTTTATAGCTCGTCGGAGAGAAATGTGGTTTGTTGGACAGCTCTTATGTCAGGGTATGCTTCAGTTGGAAGACTAGAGCAGGCACTGAGGTCCATAATTTGGATGCAACAAGAAGGGTTTAGGCCTGATGTGGTGACTGTTGCAACTGTTCTTCCAATTTGTGCTCAGTTGAGGGCTCTTGAACAAGGGAAACAGATTCATGCTTATGCTTTGAAACATTGGTTTCTTCCTAATGTATCTGTAACTTCTTCGTTGATGGTAATGTATTCTAAGTGCGGTGTGGTTGAGTATTCTGCAAGACTGTTTGATGATACGGAGCAAAGGAATGTGATTTCATGGACGGCTATGATTGATTCGTATATAGAAAATGGGTATCTGTATGAAGCACTTGGCGTGATAAGGTCGATGCAGTTGTCAAAACATCGACCCGACTCAATTGCCATTGCAAGGATGTTAAGTGTTTGTAGTCAGCTAAAACTTTTAAAGCTTGGGAAAGAGATTCATGGGCAGATCTTGAAAAGGGATTTTGCGTTGGTCCATTTTGTTTCATCAGAACTAATTGATATGTATGGAACTTTTGGTGATGTTGATAAGGCAAAGTTGGTGTTTAGTGCAGTACCTGTGAAAGGTTCCATGACATGGACTGCTCTTATAAGGGCCTATGGATACAATGAATTTTATCAAGGTGCAATTGATCTTTTCGATCAGATGAGATCAAATGGTTTTTCTCCAAACCACTTCACATTTGAAGTCATTCTATCTATATGTGATAGAGCTGGATTTGTCAATGATGCAAGTAAAATCTTCAATTTAATGCCTAAATATAAAATTGAAGCATCTAAGGAACACTTTGCTATAATGGTTCGACTTCTTACCCGATTTGGTCAACTAGAGAAAGCTCAGAGATTTGTACAGATGAGTTCTTTCTTATAGTAAAGGCAACACCACATTTTCCATTTGATTGGTTTATACGTTGTCAAACATTCTTGAAAACAGACATGTAACTTTTGGTTTACAAAATGTGAGTAGTAATTTATATCCCATTGTCTGATAGTTGCAACTCATCTACTGACAAAAACCTTGATTTAATCTCTTGCTGATCATTTACCTTTCCACATGTTAGTACTGTTTTTGAAACTAGTAGTATACAACTCCCTAAGTTACTATCAACAGCATTAACTTTAATAATGCATTCTTTCGTGATGACTTAAATAAAGAGGTTTACATGGTTCTTCCTTGAGATTGCATAATTCATTTCATCGTATGGTCTAAAACATACCCACAAAACAATAGCATTCTAAACTATTTTTTTACTGCTACCAAATGACTACTTCACGACCTTGTTATGTATTTGATTAATTGAATTCTAAAATTTTATTATTGGATAATAAAATTATTCTTTAGTAAATATTAGAACACTGTTTTTGTGCCATCCTGTAAATTTAATACCAATCTGCTAATAAATTAATAGACTAATCAAGATAATCGTCTAGCAGCACTCTTTTTATATTTTTTAGATAATATGAAGGTTTAATTAAAGTTTTAATCCTTTTATGTTTATAAATATAACTGATAATTCATAAAATCAGTCCATCTGTTTTAAAATCTAACAATTTTGATCATTTATCGTGATTTTTTAACTTATAAAGAATAGTGATGTAACATACTTTAATTATTAGCATTAGCATTACCATTACCATTACCATCATTTAAATTTGATTCTAACATAGCAATAATAGATTCATTAAATTTTTTAATTCTAATATCACGTAACACTAATAATATGGGGGTATTTAGTCCTAACTTATGTAATGGTTTAACAACAACTTGTATTAATCTTAAGTGAATATAACGAAATCTTTGTTTAGTATGATCATCAATTATTTCTTCATTTAATAAATTAATGGTTTCATGATGTTCAACTATTGATTTGGAAGATTCTAATGTATGGCTAACTTCCTAAGATGTGAATTTATCAAACGTACTAGTTTTATATATTTCTTTATATTTAATGTCTGACATATTCCAATTTTGTAGTTTATTTTCTATTTCTGCTATTTGTAACTCTTTGTTTTGATAATTGTCTTGGTCATTTCTATTTTCTAATTCTTTTATAGATAATGAAGTAGAAGGTATCATGGTTTTATCTCTTCTTCTAGATCCTAGTTTGCTCAAGGTTCTAAGGAATTTGGCCATATTTCTATAGTTTAAACATAAGGTTTCAAATTCTTTCTCTTCTCACGGGACCACTGATATATCTATTCTGGGAACACCTACCTTTCTCTCTAGCTTACGGCTTACCAACAGAATCAACCACAACTGACCAACGTTTTGAAGATTAAGATTTTAAAAACATAAGTTTAAAATATAAAAAATATAATTTTATTCCTCAGAGTCCTCTTACAAGGCTCTGATACCATAATAAAGATGAAGCTAAACCATGATAAAGAGTTATGTGAAAGTAATGGTAAATCATCAAGAAATATATCTAATTTAGTTGATAATAAGAAAGCAATTTGAAAAATTAATTGAAAGTAAGTAAAATTCATAAATTTGTTCATGATTATAATTAAAAACTTACAATTAGATCTTTTAGAGAATGAGGGAATTGCAAGGTAACAATTGCCAAATTTTTATGAGTGTTTTTCAATGCCTTACATAATGAAGGACCACTTCCTTTTATAATGGAAGGATATGTCTTAGATTACAATAATGTCCTTGTACTAATTTACATTGATGCCCGTATATAATGTTGTCTGCCTTCAACTAACTTGAGAATAGTAAAAAGCTTAATAATACATTGCAAAAGTCAAAAGTAAACAATGTTGTCTGCCTTGATAATGACATCAAGATAATGGGTTAACTTTTGTCAAAAGTAGCCATGATACTTTGTCTGGGAATCTTTAATGATGACAATTTGTTTTTAATGCCTTGGGTCCCGAGTATGGTCACACTTT
Source organism: Cicer bijugum (assembly GCA_037974875.1). Lineage (NCBI taxonomy): Eukaryota > Viridiplantae > Streptophyta > Magnoliopsida > Fabales > Fabaceae > Cicer > Cicer bijugum. The sequence continues at coordinate 11,501,910 of JBBPBT010001178.1, forward strand.
TCCTTCAATAATTCCACTATTCTTTAATAATTTAGATTTCTTCTATTCCATAACAATCATCTTCATTTGTGGAGTAAAGCTTTGTGATGATTCTACAGAGTCTTCATCATTATTGTCTGATTCAGTAATTGTCTTTTGTAATTTCTTTAAAAATTCTTTTTTATTTGAAGAAGCTGATAATTCTGCCATAATTTTAGATTTTTCTGCCAATAATTGTCCTTCTTTAATGATCTCCTTTGTCTTAATAGGAAACTTAGGATTTCTTCTAAACCATTCTAAAAGTGTAGAGTTTTTTTTAATAATTCTGGATTAAATTTGTTCCACCATTTAATTTTAATAACTCTGAATACCCAATTGATATTAGAATCAGGAATTGATAATTCTTTTTTGTATGTCCACGAGGTAATCCATGAAATACCAAAGCTTGCATGAAACATTAATATCTTCATATGATCTAGAAAATTAGTTTCTTTAACAAATTCCTGGAATGCTGATCCAGCAAATTCGGGGTAAATTTCTGGCTCAGGTCCCCATTCATTGAACCATTTAATAAACCATAAAGGGAACTACAACAAAATATCCTTTTTAAACCAAATGAACCAGGAGTGTTCAAAGGGTTCTTGTAATAACATGTATGTCCATGCCTCCATATAATCATAATAGCAATATTCCTAAGGAGTAAATTGTCTGGAAAATTTCTTTAATGCTGAAGGGTGATCTTTCCAATCTGTTGGTGATAATACATTTAATATTTTAAATTTTGAAAAAATAATTTTATGTTTATCAATCTTGTCGTATGTATGAGTTATTTCTATTGAATCAGTATCCACTAAAACAAACTCATTAAATAATCTTGTTTTCTCTGGAGTGGCTCGTAGATAATGAAATTCGTGAGGGTAATAATGAGAAACAATCTGAAGTAATGATTTGTTTAATGAATATTCATGTTCCACAAGAAAAAGTATTTTCTTGTAATCCTTTTTCTATAAACGGGCAATTTAAGTTACTAAGGGGTGTGTAATAGGGTAATTTTCTGGTTTTTGTGTTGGAGTATTTAATTGGGACGGTGTGTTTAAGGAAAATTGTAATGGTGAGATTAATTGGGATTGGATTGTGGGTCTTATTGTTTTTGGTTGTATAAAAGTTGTAGGGTAAAAGGATGGTAATGCTAATGGGGTTAATGAAGTAAACCTGTTTTGGTTTGGTAATTGGGAGGAAGAAAAGGGAGTTTGTAATATCTGTTTTATAGTGGGTGTTTTTGTAATTTTTTCTTCTGTAATTGGGGGTCCATACTTATCTTTATGACTCATTGTGCTTTCCTTGTAAAAATTCTCTTGTAAGAAAATCTAGTAATGAGTTTTTCTCTCATTTAATATGTTCTAGTTTGAAATCAGAACAAGAAAGGATTGCCATCTAGCAAAAATATGTTTAGAAACCAAGTTTTTAACATCCTTTTGTAAAACATCTTTTGTTGCTTTGCAATCTGTTTTTAATAAAAATTTCTTCGAAAATAAGTCATCTTGAAATTTTATAATGCATAAAACAATAGCCAAAATCTCTTTTTTAACAGTACTATATTTTAATTGGGTTGTGTTCCATATTCCCGAGTAATATCTCACCACTTGCTCTTTTTGGTTTTCTAGTAATTTTTGTTTTAACACTGTTCCATAACCTAATTTTTATGAATCAGTCTCTACTATCAATAGGGCTTGAGGGTCTGGAATCCCTAAGCAAGGTAATTTTTTAATTATTTATTTTAAGGTTTTGACACTATTAGTCATAGTCTCATCCCATTTGGGCGGATTTTTTCTTAATCTTTTAAATAAAGGTGAACATATAATCCTAAGGTTGGGAATAAAGTCTGCTACATAATTTATACATCCTAAGAATATTTGTAATTGAGTTTTGTCTTTTAATTCATTAGGGAATTTTTCTCCAAATTCTGTTGACCTACTAATTGGTGTTATTGTTCCTTGATAAATGTTGAATCCTAAAAATCTATTATTATCTTGAAATAATTTCATTTTCTTGGCTGACACCACTAATCCATTTTCATTAATAATATTAAAGAATTTTTCTAGATGCTCAAAGTGTTGATTAATACTTTTTGAAAAAACTAATACGTCATCTAAGTATACAATAGTAAAATGTTGGTCGTTATTAAAAATATCATTCATAATATTTTGGAATTCACTGGATGCATTTTTTAATCCGAAGGGCATAACATTCCATTCCTAATGTCCCAAGGGTTACTACAAAGGTTGTTTTATATTTATCCTTTTCTTCTATTTGTATTTAGTAATATCTCGATTTCATGTCAAATTTAGAGAATACAGATGAACTATGTAATCTACTTACTAAGTCTTTTTTATTGTATATTGGATATCTGATCCATTTTAATACTTTATTTAATGGTTTATAATTAATAACTAATCTAGGTGCTCCTTTTTCTAATTTTGTTGAGTTCATCACATAGAACCCTGCACAACTCCAGGGAGACTTACTGAGTCTTATTAATCATTTAACTAAGTATTCTTGTGTTTCTTTTTTACAATAATCTAGGTATTGTTGATTCATTTGTATTGGTCTTGCCTTAGTGGGAATATTTCTCTCATTAAAACTAGGTTCATAAGGAAGTGAGACCACATGCTTCTTTCTTGTCCAGAAAGCATTTGGGTGATCTGCACATATTTCTTTTTCAAATTTATCTTGTAATTTTTTTATTTTATCTTGTATGATTTTATTTTGTAATTGTTCTTCTATTCTTTTATAATGAATCTCTTTGTTTATCATTCCTATTTGTTTCTTCTTTTGAGAAATGAAATTGATGTTATTAAGACTTGATGTTGATGCTTCTTGTAACATATTTAATTCCATAATTTTGGGTTTTTGAACAAATTCAAATTTTACTGTTTTACCTAATGCTTTTGTAGTAAGACAAACCTTCATGGGATACAGTGAATGGGTATATTAATGCTAAGAAAGGGTTTCCTATAATTACACTTTCTCTAATGTCTTTTCCTAATAAAAATGAAGTATGATAACAAATTCCATTTTTACATACCTTTGGATTAGGTAATTTATAGGTAACACCTAATCTAGAACCATTAACTCCACTTAATTTTTCTAGGGTTTTTTCGTAATATTTAGTGGATATTAATTCTTCTTGGATACAATTAGAGTCTGCACCAGAATCAAATAATGCAACAAACTCAAAGTTTTTGTTTTTAATAATTATAGTTATTGGATAGTACCATTTGTGTATAATTAATTTATTTAATAAAAATAAATAAGGTTCATTTTGTTTTATATCATTATTACTACTTTCTATCTTATGTTGTTGTTCTAATATACTTTTTGCTTTTAATTCTAAATACTTAACTTCTAATTCTAAATCCTTTTGTTTTAATAATTGAATTTCCTGTTTTATAGAAGTGCTTTTATTCTGCAAGTCTTTAACAGTAATAGGTTGGGTAATAGTGGGTTTAAATCTATTCATTATTTTTTTAAATTCTACTTTATGAACTACTTCCTTTTCTATAATTTCTTGTATTTGAATCATAAATTTTTCCTTTTGATCTGAATCATGCATTTTTCTTAATATTTCTATAAGAGTACTAGCTTGATCTGTAGTAATCATATTAATTCCCTTAATACAATCATTACAGTTACTTAATTCTAGACCTAAACAATAATCTTCTTCTCAACTTTCTTCAGATTCTAACTTTTCTGACATATTATTAACATACTATTCTTCATAAGATGATTCTTCCGAAGAACTAGAGGATTCATCAATTAACATAATTTCTTCTAAGATATTTATAAGACTTTCTTTTAACTCTTTTTGTATTTCTAATCTACTAATTTCAATAATTTTTTGTTTTACTTTACCATTTTTTGCATAATGTCCTAGTCTTCCACATTTAAAACATTTAATTTCTTGTTTATTAAAGACCTTTTTGTTACTCTTTTTAATTTTTTGTGTTTTCTTTATTGGTTCCTTTGGGGTGTAATTATTGTTATAATTTCTCTTTTTCTTATAATGTCTAAATGTCTATTTTGGATATTTTTTATTTATTTTTTTACTGAGAGCTTTAATTGTCTCTATTCCAAATTGTTCACAAAATGATCCCAATTCTTTTCTACTTTGCATTGCTTCTGATCTAATTTTATTCTATATTTTAAAATTTGTGCATTCCTATTCCGGTTTCTACTACGCAATCTGATATTTGTCATAAGGTTAATGTTCCATAAGGAATTATTCCATTATATTTTGATTTAATATTCATTTTGACTTTTTCAGTAAATAATTTAGGTAATCCTGCTAAAAATCTCTCTTTCCAATAATCCGCATTTCCATCTGGTCTCATATATAATTTTGACATAAACATATCTTTATACCATCTATAATCAGACATGGAAGCGCAATGAAGATTGACTAATTGTTCTGCAGCCCTTTCTTGTAATTGTAATGGGTCTCCTACAAAGACTTTTGTGACAACATATAATAGGGTATTTACTGAGTCCTCTTCTATTGGTATTCCATTATTATCTACTTTAACTGTTGTTAATATCATAGTTTTTTCTTCTTCAGTAACTATATTACCCCACCATCCTTTTAACTAACCAGTGAATCATGTGATTAATAATAATGTTGCCTTTTTATCAGTATTTTTCCCTGATGTTTTAAAGGCAGTGGCTGCCATAGTCATGGCCTGAATAATATTTAATATGTTTTGTTCAATATGTCCATCTATGTTCCATTCAATGATAGAATCTCCACTATACGTTGCGGAGGTCATGTAGTAACTTTCTTCAAATTGTAAGTCTGGATAGCTAGGTCTAGGATAATAACTTCTAGTTTTACCTAGGTAACCAGTATTTTTCATATTTTTAATTTTGTTAACTTCTAACTCAGTGAGGTCTTGTGATAATACATTGACTTGAGGGTTATTTGTGATTGTCAACCTTTTAATTATTCTATTAATTCATCTTAGTTATTTTTTAATTTTACTTCTTTTAAATCTTTTTCAGGTACATTTATTAATTTATAAATAGGTCTTTTTGGATCTAGTTTATAATCTTTATATAAATTATTTTCACTAGACGTGTCGGAGTTATTTTTACTCACTTGTAATTCTACTCTATCTAATTGTTCAGTCATAGTATATAATATTTGATTACTAAAGTTTAATTGAGTTTGGACTCTTCCTATTTCTTTATTTTCATGATTTGGATGCTTAATTGTTTTAAAGGGTGAAGCTTCAAATATAATTTCATTTATTTCTATTTTTATTGCTTCTAATGGAGGATGTATAGATTCTATTATTTTATCATCTACAATTTTCCTTTATTACTTATTTTAGTATTAACATTTATGTGATTATTTCTAATAAATGGGTTTTTTATGTCATTTTCTAAACAATAATCTTCAAACCAGTTAAAGAAATAAATATTTAACCTAAATTATTTAAGATACTCATAATATTGTTATTTCTTTTGAGAAAGTGTTAAAATACCATTTTCTTTTATTTGTATTATAATCTGCTTCCAAATCTTCTTTTAACCATACTTTGTCTATTTCAAATTTTTCTTCTGATTCAATAAATCCTAATACCTGAGACCTTGTCGGTGAAATTTCTGGTGACTCTGAACCTTGGCAATCCGTGCAAGGCTCATATATTGGTTGAGGTATTGAGGGTACAAACTCTACTCTTGTTAAGTTAATATTAATGGTAGATGTTGAATCTACTGATTTTCTGGAACTTGTTTCAGATAAATATTTTAATGATCTACCAGCTTTAGAAGACTCACTTCGACTCATTCTAATTCTTATACTACCATCCTCTAGAATAAATTGTCTAGGTTTTCTAGACTTTATTCTAGGTGTTGGTATGATTTCTTTTAATACCCAAATTCTTCTAGTAATTTAGCAATAATATCATAAACCTTTAATTTTTTAGGGGTTGTGATATTAGAATGTTTTAGATTTGCTTCAATAATTACAGTTTCATTTCCAGGTGTACTTCTTAATGCTTTAAAATTATAATTTATATTTGAAACTTTATATTTAATTCTGTAACATATATCGATATTAGATACTCCTTCGTAGAATAAGATCATTCATACATTGAATATTAATAACTAAAGACCTTTTAGTAAAAATGTTTTCCAAGTTCATAGAATAATTTGGATAACAATTAAAATAAACAAGGCCATCATTTAAATTTGATTCTAACATAGCAATAATAGATTCATTAAATTTTTTAATTCTATTATCACGTAGCACTAATAATATGGGGATATTTAGTCCTAACTTATGTAATGGTTTAACAACAACTTGTATTAATCCTATGTGAATATAACAAAATCCTTGTTTAATATGATCATCAATTATTTCTTCATTTAATAAATTAATGGTTTCATGATGTTCAACTATTGATTTGGAAGATTCTAATGTATGGCTAATTTCCTGAGATCTGAATTTATCAAACGTACTAGTTTTATATATTTCTTTATATTTAATGTCTGGCATATACCAATTTTTTAGTTTATTTTCTATTTCTCATAATTTTTAACTCTTTGTTTTGATAATTGTCTTGGTCATTTCTATTTTCTAATTCTTCTATAGATAATGAAGTAGAAGGTATCGTGGTTTTATCTCTTCTTCTAGATCCTAGTTCGCTCAAGGTTCTTAGGAATTTGGCCATATTTCTATAGTTTAAACTTAAGGTTTCAAATTCTTTCTCTTCTCACGGGACCACTGATATATCTATTCTGGGAACACCTACGTTTCTCTCTGGCTTACGGCTTACTAAAAAAATCGACTACAACTGACCAATATTTTGAAGATTAAGATTTTAAAAACATCAGTTTAAAATATAAGAAATATAATTTTATTCCTCATAGTCCTCTTACAAGGCTCTAATATCATAATGAAGATGAAGCTAAACCATGATAAAGAGTTATGTGAAAGTAATGGTAAATCATCAAGAAATATATCTAATTTAGTTGATAATAAGAAAGCAATTTGAAAAACTAATTGAAAGTAAGTAAAATTTATAAATTTGTTCATGATTATAATTAAAAACTTACAATTAGATCTTTTAGAGATTGAGGGAATTGCAAGGTAACGATAGTCAAATTTTTATGAGTGTTTTTCAATGCCTTACATAATGAAGGACCACTTCCTTTTATAATGGAAGGATATGTCTTAGATTACAATAATGTCCTTGTACTAATTTACATTGTTGCCCTTATATAATTCAAATAGCATTAATAATTCATATTAGATTTTTAGGATTCAACATTATCAAGGAACAATAAAACCAATTAGTAGGTTAATAGAATTTGGAGAAAAATTCCCTATTGAATTAAAAGACAAAACTCAATTGTAGCGACTCTTAGGATGTGTTATTATTATTACTACTACTACTATTTTATTTCTTAAAAAACTTTCTCTTACTCATGATTTCTTTGAACATGAGTCTAAGTCCACTTTGATAGATTGTGAGAAGACATAAATATTAATTCAATGACACAAACACAGTATTGGATTGGATGCATAAGATTAGTTGAAAACCTTAAATGGACTAGAATAACCATAAGGAGAATGAAAATGACCTAAATGTTAATCCAGTAACAAAAACTCACGTATTGGATGCACAAGATTGTTAAAAAAAATCCTAAATGCACTATGACGAAAATGACATAAATGTTAATCCAATGATACAAACACAATTTAATAGGTGGTTCATTGATGAACCACTTTTAAATATTATTAAATTTATTAAAAAAATAATCAAATATCTTGATAAATTAAAAATTAATGGGATAATTCAAGTTCGTTTTTGTTAAGATTTTTTTAAATTAATGTATAATAAATTTGAAATGAGTATAATTCAAATTCTTTTTTGGAACTCAAATTTCATAATAATATTCAGATAATATTTACCTTCACCCGACAAAGTACACAAAAAAGTTATTTAACAAGTTTTAAATGGAAGATTGTAAACTCATACTTACTCAAATGCATCCTACATGTGCTATTACGAAAGACGAATCAACTATATAAGATCAAATGGTATACAAAGATATGATAAGTTTATTTATTTTATCTAACTATTTCATGCCTATGGAGAATTGAACTTTCATTCTCGCTCTTGTAGATTGAAATTTCTGTTAATTCTTGCTAATTTGATGATTGTATTATGTAAGTGTTTGATTATATATACCCCAAAATGCGGTTCATAGAGGTTTTATCTATTATTATTATTATTATTATTATTATTATTATTATTATTATTATTACTATCACTACAAGAATACTTGGATTTTGTGAGAGTCAAAAGCCCTCACAAAGGGTAAAAAACAGCCACAAAGGTGGCTTTTGGCAGCCACAAAGAAGCAGGTCACAAAAATTTGTGAGGGCTTTTGCAGCCACAAAAGTCTGCCTTTGTGAGGGCATAGGCCGCCACAAAGGACATGTTGAATTTGCCTGATTGGACGTTTGTGAGGGCTTTTGGCCGCCACAAAGGAATGCTGACTGGACCTTTGTGAGGGCTTTTGGCCGCCACAAATGCCAAGCTGAATTTGCTGGACATTTGTGAGGGTTTTTGGCCGCCACAAATGCCAACGTAATTAATAAATTAATTTTTAATTCTAAATTAATAATTAATTATAATATTATATATAATAAATTAATATAATTATAATATTAAAATTTAAATTATAATTAAATTAAATTTGAAATATAATGTAATTATAAATTAAATTTAATATATATATATATAATAAACTAATCTTAATATAATTAAAAATTTAAAATAAAATATTTAAATTAAAAATAAAGATTAATAATTAAATTAAAGATTAATTTAAATAATGAAATATTAATAATAAAATATTTAAATTAATAAAAAATATTTAAATTATTTAAATATTTAAAT
>JBBPBT010001178.1:11527513-11540963 GCA_037974875.1 Cicer bijugum
AAAAAAAAAAAAAAAAAAAAAAAAAAAAAAAGGGGAGTTGCACAATTCTCACCCACAACAAAAGAAATAATCAAATAAATTAATTTGTGGGTGCCTTAGGTAGGTGTCTCTTCCAATTAAATAATTTGGATTTGGGAAATTATTATTTTTTTCAATAAGCAATTTGAGAAATTAAAATGTCTTTCATTTCAAGATGGGAGCTAAACATATTTCTTTTTTTAATCTTTGCAGATGTTCAGATGAAAAGAACCCAAGAGTGAAACCATACATATTTTCAAATCAAAAGCTTAAAGATTTGGGATTAGAATTCACTAATGTGAAGCAATGTCTATATGACACAGTTAAGTGTCTACAAGAGAAAGGGCACCTTCCTATTCTCCCAATGCAAGAAGACTCTGTTTAATTTTTAAAAATATGATAAATATATATTCTTGTAGGGTATTTTTTTTTTTTTAATTAGAATTTGAAGGGAGTTCAACATGAAGCTGATAAATTACAGTTTTTTTTTTCTTTTATCATCTCTATATATATATATAGTTTGTTTTTTTTTTCTTTTTTTCAATTTGAGTGTCTTATACTATTTTATACTATTTTTATGTAAAGTGTGATTTTATATTGTCGTCCAATTATGGCTATTTACTCTGTCATACTATTTAACTATGAGATGTCATAGTTATGATAGGATGATAATATGAAATTATTTTAGTATATTATTTTTATTTTCTTTTATGTATCTATTTGTACTATATTATAAATTAAAAGTTATAATTAAACCCGCAAGATGAGTACTACATGCCTTTAAAAAAGAGTTACTATTTTGTGCAATGCCTTAAACTTGTAACATTAAAATTTAATATATAAACTATTACATTTTTAGTCTTTTTCCATTTATTCATTCTATAAAAAATGTCTATTACCAATTACTTCTCAAATTTGTTACAATATATATAAGATTTATCAAGTGAGAGGGATTTTTAAATTTAACAGTAAGAGAATTAAATTTTGACCATATAATCATACATGGATATATGGAAAAAATAAACAAATAGAAAATTTTAAATAGCAATCGAAACACAAGAATATAACGTGGAAACTCCAAAGTCAAATAAAAGATCACAATGGTTGGGTAATGACATAAAGAGAATAACACTTGTTTTCACATAGACTTCTCTCATAATTCCTATGACCCAAATACACCCGTACTTTTCAAAACAAATGTTTGAATTATATATCACAACACTCTAATACAAGAGTATAAGAGAAAACAAAAAAATCAAATACAAACTTAAAGTGTTTCTAACATGTGCAATTTGTAATGAAGAACTAGAGTCATATATATAGTTTTAAGCTCTCACTTTGTTTACAATTCCAAGTAATGTGGGTCTATTTTAACATATATAATATTTCAAACAACTCTAACAACACCACATTGATTGAAAATTGTGAGATATTTTCAAAATATTGATAAATACATGTATTTTGAATCATGTTTCAATTAGAAAAATCATAAATAAAACACCTAATGAGATCTGGAAAAATAGGAAATCAAACATTTCATATTTTCACATCTTTAGTTGTTATTGATACATCTTAAACAACAAAGATAATTTGAAAAAGTTTGATGCAAAATTAGACATGGCTATATTTTTAGGATATTTAACACAATTTAAGGGGTATTGTATTTTTAATTTGAAAAACAAAACTATTGAAATAAGTATGAACATATTTGAAGAGGTTGATGATCTTGATTTAATAAAGAAAGACAATGAAGAGGAATAAAAATCTGGAAAAACACAACAAATTGTTCCCCATGAAAACGAGATTGATGAACAATCTTCGTTTCAAACTCCTCCTAGAAGTTGGAAACTAATAGATGATCATCCTCACAACCAAATCATTGGAGATACAACTGATAGCATTAGAACAAGAATGTCATTTAAAAATGATGAAAACGGCAACATGGAAATGATATCCTAAATGGAACCTAAATCCATCAAACAGACTGATCAATCTTGGATTGATACAATGAAAGAAGAACTTCTTCAATTTGAAAAGAATGAAGTTTGGACCCTTGTTCCAGATCCACTAGATCAAACAACTATTGGAACACGATGAGTTTTCTGAAACAAGCTAGATGAAGAAGGAAAAGTTGTAGAAATAAACCAAGATTAGTTGCTCAAGGGTATAATAAACAAGAAGGAATAGACTATGGTGAAACCTTTGCTCCAGTTGCAAGGTTAGAAGCCATACGAATCCTTATTCATTATATGAAAATATCAAACTTTTTCAAATGGGTGTTAAGAGTGCATTTGTAAATGACAAGTTTATTTTTGTCAACTCTAGGTTTTGAATATCAAAAGAAACCAAATCATGTTTTTAAACTCACCAAAGTCTTGGCTGGTTTAAAGCAAGCTCCTAGAGCTTAGTATGAAAGATTAAGTTCGTTTTTGATCAAAAATGAATTTTCACGTGGAAATATTAACACAAGACTCTTTAAGAAAACAAATAAAAATGATCTACTCATTGTACAAGTGTATGTTTATGATATCATTTTTGGATCAACAAATGAAAAAATGTGTGAGGATTTTTCAAATCTCATGCAAAGTGTATTTGAAATGAGCATGATTGGAGAATTGAGATATTTTCTTGGTTTACAAATTAAACAACAATAAAATGGAATTTTCATAAGTCAAGAAAAATATATCAAGGATCTTTTAAAAAAATACAAAATGAGTGAAGCCAAGATTTTGAATACTCCCATGCATCCACCATCCTACTTAGATAAAGATAAAAATGGACAATCAAACTCAGAAAAAGAATATAAGGGTATGATTGACTCATTATTTTATTTAACTGCAAGTAGACCTGACATTGTTTTCGCAGTAGGATTATGTGCTAGGTTCCAATCTTCACCAACAAAATCTCACTTAACTGTCGTGAAAAGAATTTTTTGCTATCTTGTTGGCACTACTGATATTGGCCTTTGGTATAGCAAAGGTTCTCATTTTGATTTTGTAACTTATTGTGATGTCGGTGATAAGATTGAAAGAAAGAGCACAAGTGGTGCATGTCAGTTCCTAGGAGAAGCCTTGATAAGTTGTTCATGTAGAAAGCAAAACACAGTTGTCCTATCTATCACTGAAGTTGAATATGTCTTAGTAGCAGATTGTTGCTCTCAAGTCTTATGGATCAAAAATCAACTTGAAGATTTTTCAGTAAGAGATTCTCATATTCCAATATATTGTGATAACACTAGTGCCATTAATTTATCTAACAATCCTATTCAACATTCAAGATCCAAACATATTAAAATAAAACATCATTTCATTAAGGATCATGTGAACAAAAACGAAATTGAATTAATCTTTATTGATAAAAAGAATCAGTTATCTGATATTTTTACAAATCCTCTTGTTGAAGAAAGCTTCAATTTCATCAAAGAATGCTTAAAAATCATCAAAAATCCTGCTCAAGATCCGTTAAAATTGAAACCAAAATATTCTGGTCATAATGAAGAACGTTCTCCGTTTTGAGCCTGTTTGCTCAAGAATGATCTTTGTTTTCTCATCAAGATTTTTTTTTTTAAAAAAAAAAAATCAGCTTTTCAACTAAAACGTTGCTACTTTACAAAAGGTAACAGCTACCCATGCTTGTCCTGCCACATTATTTCACATTATCCCTTCCCAATACATCTAATCACAGGCGTGGCACTACCTCAACTCACACACCAATTGCAAAAAATCAAAAATGTTCATCCTTCTCCACCAAACAACAACTTCAACCTTTTTCTGAAAAAAAAAAATTCTCTCTTTGTCTCTTTCTTCCTCGAACTCTCATTTAAAAAAAAAAAAACGGCTCGTACCATAACAACAGCACACAAGAACAACAAATCACCAACACTATCGTCATCTCCATCCTCATCTCTAGTTCGTTCATCATCACCTCCACCTAGACCAACACCTCCACACTCATCCGCAGAAATAACATTCTCGGATTACATGTCTTCATCTCCAAAATCATGTCCTTAACCCATTTCACTTGCTCCTCTCTCCATTGTGCTCCCTCCATTATATCAATGCTCTCTTCCTTCCAACATTCAATGCCCGTCTCATCTTCAAAAATCCCTCAACCCTAGTTCCAGCATGTCATCTTCCAAATGAAGATCAATGCGTATTCTAGCTGGTATTAGTACCTCCAAGATAAAAAAAATATATATAGACACAACAATTTATACGCTTTTTGATGATTATTCTGAAGCTTCATCACCAACAACACTTCCCAAATCACATTCAAAATCCCCAAAACCTCATTCAAAATCCCCAAAGTATTTCCATCCAAAACCAAACCTTCTAAATCTAAACCAACAATTCCTAAAACCAACTCATCTTCAACATTCTATTAGATTTTAGCCTCCATAAAACTCAAAAATCCTAAAAAATTACAAAAGAAAACTGAGGAACATTCTTCGTCCAAACTGCCAACTCAAGAACGTTCTCTTCTCCAAACCCAAACACAACAAAAACTTCCAAAGCAGCAACCACTAAATTCTCAACCAAACCTCTTTCTTCCAAAATCCTTATTCCACCCTTGATTCCTTTAAAGATTCAAAAAATCTCTATTAAGAAGTGGGCTCAACGACTTAGCGGCATTGGTCGAGTTTTTATTTTTGATAATCTTCAAGTGGAAGGCATATCCATTCAACATCACACTGATGCACTTGGATGGACTGATTTCCTCAAAATATCTGATTGTTATTACCCTGAGGTCATTCGAGCATTTTACTATAAAACTAAAGCATTTGCAAATAAATCCCTTTCTATCTCCACTCTAAAAGGTATTGAAATTTGTCTAGACCCTTTAATTATGGTTGATATTCTTTATCTACCATATGAAGGACTAACAATTTTTTGAAAAGACTGGTATACAACTTTGAACATTACTAAAGAAGAAGTGCTTCAAGAACTATCTATTGATGGGTCTACCAAATTTCTCTCAACTGATCTAAAATCTCTTCCCAAAATTCTCAACAGTATAAGTAACACCCCATTTTACCCCACAGCGGCAGCCATGAATTTGTCTCTAATAATGATACCCTAGTCATTTATCATCTTATTCATTGCAAGAAGCTGAATCTGCCCTACCTAATAATCCAACACATGATTGCTGCAATCCACAAGGATAATAAGAGAAATATTGTTCCATATGGTATGGTTTTCTCAAAAAAATTCAGGAATTTTCAAATTCCCATGTTGACTGAAACCTCCAACATAAAGATTTCTAAATTCTCATCGAAAAACATATCTCATATGAAACAACTTCCCACCATCCCACCCTCACCAAAATATACTTTCTTTCCTTCTACGACTAGGAGGAAAAGGACTACACGCAGCTTTGCTGTCAATATTGAGTAATCCTCACCTCAAGAATGTTCTTCCCCTCATCAACTTAGAAAGGAATGTTCCCCAAATGTCACTATTCCACAACCTTTCAATATTGAACATAATCACGTTACCCCTACAATTTCTACAACTCCAACCTTTACAAATCGTTTTTCTCATGGTAGTCTCTGCCCTCCACTTCTTATTCAACACAATTCCCAAATGTCACCATCTTTTTTGTCACCACAAAAAACCACAACTTCATCTATCTTTCGAATAAGCCAATATTTGGTTTTTCCAGATTCGGACATAGCTATCTCGTCTTTGCCCCATCATTCCACTCCAAACTTTATTCCTCACATCAATATTTCATTTGCCACTCTATCCATTTTTTGTACCACTGCTGCTCCATTCCAAAATACTCCTACTGAAGATCAACAGCATCCATCTAAAAGGACCAAAATGGAAAGGGAAACATCAAGAACATATAAGGAATTTCCCATATAAGGACCATATAAAAACATTCTCCACATCTGCCATAAACAAGAATGATCAGATTTCAATGAAAAATATTAGATCCATGAAGCTTTATTCATTACATATCTTCATCAAGAGTAAACAAGGATCAATCTAAGCAAGAATCATTCTAGAATTCGAAGGCTCAAAAACTTGCTTCATAAAATGAATAAAGCAAGATCATTCTCCAAGTCAAGCAAAAGCAAGTACACTTAATAGGTTGTAAAGGACTTTGTTGTTTGTACCATCAGATAGACCTGCACACGTGACTTAAAGCAAGTAATCATTTCAGACAACTGGCAAGATCACAAGTACAAGTAAGTTCATCTTAAACCAATTCGAAGAACGTTCTTGGATCTCAAGAACAATCTTGTTTTATGGTTGATCTTATCCATTCACTTACTCATGACAAATGGCCTACTTCCAACGGTTAAATGAGCTGTCATATGCTCTCTTGAAGCCTATAAATAAAGCCTCACGATGAAATACAAAAGACAACCAAAAGTGCCAAGCAAAACATCAATCATTCAATCCTACTCGAGCTTGTCAAAATCATTTTAAAGTTGGAGTTCCATTCTTTGACTATTTTTCAAATCCGTGATATCTGAGTTCTAAAATACATAATCTATTTCTCAAACAAAAGTTGAGCAATACTTAGATTCTAACATTCTCAAAATCATTACTTTAAAAGGTAGATTGTAAAATCATTTCTGAAATAGTGTTAGGTAACCTATGGAAATCCTTTCTAGGTAGAAAGGTATAAACTGTGTAATAGATCAAGACTGATCTGTGAAAACCAGAAACATTTTTGCTTTGAACACTTAGTGGAAAATCTCACTTTTGTGAAACTGGATGTAACCCGTGTTGGGTGAACTAGGATATATGCTTGTGTGATCTCTCAATCTCTATCTCTATTTATTGTTTGTCTTACATTCGATTTTTATATTGATATTGTTGTTTTTGACTAACGAAGAATGTTCTTAATTATATGAGAGTGTTTAATTTTTGCTACAAAACAATGAAAAATTCAAAACTCAAATTAATTTCATTGACACACAGATTTATCGTGTAAATTTATAAATTGAAAACAAAAATCAACACAAAAGAAAAGCGAGAAAGTTTTTTTTCTTTGACTAAAGACAAAAAAAATAGAGCGTGAGAAGTAAAAGAGAAACAACAAGTAAAGGTGAGAAGTAAAAGAGAAACAAAAGAAAAAATTAAAAGATACAAATAAAGTATTCTAAATTTCTTTAATATTAATATTTTATATATATAATTTATTTTTGCTATTACATAAAATATACATGCAAATAAAAAAAAAACTATGTTTATAGTCTTTAAACCCTGTGTTGATATGCTTATAATTTTTTTTTTCTTCTTCAATCTTTATCGTTAGAAACTGTTAATCTAAACAAATGAATAAGAAAAAAATATATAATAGAAAAAATTAACAATAAATCAAAAAGGAAACAAACAAAATACAAGACAAACAAAAAAGAGGAAAATTTAACTTAAGTCATTGCTTTCGTCAGAACAACGATGGACAGTCGCTGTCGCCCACTGCTGCGCGACCAATCATTTTCTTTTCTTCTTCTCTTTCTTTTCCCTTTCTTCCCCGTAGCAGCCTCACGACTCCCTCCCTTTTTTTTCCTAAGAATATATATATTTAAAAAAAGTTTAAGTTTGAATTTTAAATATTTTTTTATTTAACTATTTAGTTCAATTTTTTTTCTCTATTTGACATGTCAACTAGTTTTTTTTATCATTATTCGCTAACTAAAAATTAATTTTTAAGTTCAATTCCATTTTATTATTTTTTTAAATTTAGAAGTTTATCTTTCTAATTTCTCTTAAAAACAAAACAAAAATAAACAATAAATATTGAAATTGATTGAGAGGAAACATATTATTAATCTTAAATATTTATAACATATAAGTTGTGACAACTTGACGATCTTAATCTCCAAAATTATAATAATCTTTCAATGAAATCGGATTGATCAAGATATGACATCTTATCGGTACTAGTTTAAAATGCATGAGTTGTAACAACTTTGTGATATTAAACATTTTCAACTAAATTCAAACAAACAACCAAACATTCCCATCAAAATCAATTTTTTAGACTAGGTGTATTTTTCTTTTATCAAATCAATAATTTTTTTTACCAAATTCAAATTTCTGCAACAAAATGTATTTCTTTAAAAGAAATAAATGCATCCGCATTTTATACTCAAAAATTACATAACTTTGATTTCTCCATTACACAGAGATACGTAAAAGCAATATCGCACTCTTGTCAACTATAAAAATAAAAATAAAATATTTTTTCCTTTATATTTTAAATAAACTTTTATCTTTAGATTAATTATAAATAAAATATATTCACATTTAAAAAAAAGGATAAATAAATTTATATAAGTTAACATTAATTTTGTGCAGTTAATTATAGGTAATCGTATTTTAATAGATGTTGTAGGATGCTAATACATTCTCTTCGCATACTTGACTTCCGAACTCAAAATTAAGTTTCAAATACCTTTTTGTTTAAGGGGTTTTCCAATATTTTCCCTATTTTAAATAAATTTTGGTAGCAACTTCATTAAATTCGACAAACACTCGAAATTTTAGGTTGCGACAGCTGGCGACTCCATTGAGGGTATTTAGAGAGTCAAGCCTAACATAATTAATTGTGCAATTTTCTTTACTTATTTTATATTTATTTCTTCTTTTATTTTCTTTAATTTATGTCATTATTGTTTATTAGTTATTTTCTTGTAGATGCGATTCTCTTGACACACTAGACATTCACTTACACACACTTATGAGTGGGGACTCTATATCGAGGTCAGAGTGAGGACTCTATCTTGAATTGTGATTCTCTTCACACACTACACATTCACTTACACACACACTTATGAGTGAGATCCTATACCCAAGTCTGAGTGAAACTTAATTTTAGTTAGAGGTTTAGTGGTAATCATTTTGGATGTACATCCTATTTGGATATTGCAAAGATCTCATCTAGAGTGTGAGTCCATTGAAAATACCTACATTTTGTATGTGCTTCCTGTTTATAGTGATGTTTCCGTTCGAGTGTCTCCTCTAGAGACCAATGACTTTTAGGATTCTAGAACTCGCCCAAAAAAATTTTCACAAATTATGAAGCTTACATACTTTTAAGATTTCTCCAATCTTAAATCTAATACATCTAAGCCATGTCCTAATCTTCTTTCTTGTATATTGTAAGATTGTCCTAACCTTTAATTTTTAATATTAAAATAAGTCCCAAAATATTTATATCACCCTAAAATAATTGGTGTTTACTATTATTTGTTGATAATCCTTCACTCATGAATTAATTAGGTTATATATTTTAAATTTAGGTGGGCTGAAGATGTATTAATGATATAGTTTTGGGATGTGCCTAATATTATTGCATATATAGGCAAGTTGACATGTTGGTGTGAGTACTATTATTGTTAAGATCCACCACTCCATGCCATATATTAAGGATTATAATTTGGAGACATATTAATCAAAAATGAGTATGATCCGAGTCAGCTGATGGTATGTTCTTAGTTATATAGGTCCCACAATGCAACAATCTGATCTCTCTTTATTTCTTATTAAATCCCCTTTTTGTTTTTGTTTTTTTTTTTCTTTCTTGCATGTCTTTTCAATATCTTCCATTGGCACTACGGATAAAATGGGTAGAAAACACATCTTTACCTATTTTATTGTTTCCCAACAAATGCTTTCACGAGAATCTCATTGAAAAATGTAATTTTCATTTATTTAAATATAAAAATATATTATTTAATGTATTTTTATTTTATAAATTTTGTTTACAAAAAATAATAAATTTCTATAAATGAATCATCTCAATTATATATTATCTGAACCTAAGTGCGAAAATCACAATAAAATCTCCTTAATGGATTGAAATAAATTTAATTTATTTCTTTTTTATAAAAGGACAGCCAAATATAAAAATACAGAACTTATTTTAGTAACTTCTAACTTTGTTTACTCAAACACCGACTTAACTTCGTGATGTTTTTCATATATAAAACTCATAACCATTAGAGTGTCTCATGTAGTTGTATTCCTTATAGTTTGAGGCCTATCTCATATTAACAACTCATTCTTTTTATTAATAATATTCTTTAAAAATTAATACACTTTTTCAAGATAAATATATATATAGCAAAATATCACCAATATTATAATTTTTTTTATTCCTTGCTGTTTAAAACTAGTAGAATGTGACCACACATGCAAAAAGAGCACAACCAAAATATCGTAAAATGATGAATAACAATGATGAGGACACACAAAATTCAACTCTTGCTAGCTGTCTTATAATTTACTCGTTTGTTTGTGATTTTTGAGCATATGTCCTTTTTTTCACCCACTTTCAACTTGTAGTATCGTAAATAGGTCATGTACCCAAATCATACTATTTGCTAATATAATACACCCAAAAAATCTCTAAATATATCCAACAACACGAAACGTATAGTGACAGAAAGTAATAAATTATTAATAAAGTTAAAGAATCACTAAATAAATTTTTTGGAATGAAATGAAAAAAAAAATTAATTTTTTAAAAAATAGACATAATTTCTAACACACTCTTTTACATTGATAACTAATAGAATTGTTTGTTTTACCATTATAAAGTTAGATGATTTAATAAATCGTAAGAAATGGATATTTAACATGAAAGATAATATGATTGTTGAGGCACTTTTAATTATTACAAATTTTGAAAGATAAATTCTATGTGAAAGTAGGGAGAACATGCAATTTTCGGTTAGCACTTAACTTGTTTTTGTTAGTGCAACATAGGATCCAACTTAAAATTAGATATCTCCTATAGTAAATAAACACCATCTGATTTTAATAAGATAACTCATATTATAAATACCATAAATCAAATTTAAACATATTTTAAAATATTTACTTAAAATTTAAATCATTTCAAATTATACTAATGGTTGCTACTACAAAGATATATTATCATTATTATTGTCACCTTGCCAACTCCAAACAATATCTTTGAGTGAAGGTCTTACTTGTTCCTCACACAACTTAACATATTCCATTGTGTCTCCGCCACATTTAAGAAACTCAACCACCGCTACCTCCGGCGCCACCTCAAACACCTCCACCATCATCGCCACCTTCCCCTTTCTTCCCTCCGTTGCTCCCTCCATTCTCACTACAAACTCCTTCTTCCCCGTTATCCTAAAATTCAACTTCTTCGCCATCTCCTCGAGCTTCATCAAAACCGATGAAGCCGAGAATTTTGATATGAATGTTGATGGCACCCTCTTTCTTGTCTCAAACAAACTCCTAAGATCAAAACCATGTGACAACGACGAAATTATCTCAAAAGCATTATAAAAAGGACGAGATGGTTTTGTCATTATCAATTCCGGAACATCTAAATCCTCCTTGAAATCAACATTTGTGTCGTTGTCTTCGATAATCGTTTCGTTCGTTGAAAACGCAATGGGTCTAACAAACCCAATTTGAAACCAAGGATCATTCATAATATCAAAAGTTGAATACCTTTTTATAGGATCAACAATAAGAAGATTTGAAATCAATGTTTTAGCTTGTGGAGAAATCCATTCAGGAAATTGATATTCACCTCTAAAAGCCTTTCTATAAATTCTCATAACATTCTCACCTTGAAAAGGAAGATATCCACAAAGCAAAGCATAGAGAATAACTCCACAAGACCATAAATCAGCCTTAGATCCATCATACCCTTTTTTCTTCAATACCTCAGGTGCCACGTAAGCAGGGGTCCCACACGGAGTTAAAAGCATTCCATCCTCTTGGCGTTGTTCTGGCAACGCCGAGAGTCCAAAATCGGAGACTTTTAAGTCTTCGTTTTCATCCAGAAGTAAATTCTCTGGTTTTAAATCGCGGTGTGTGACACCGCGACTATGACAAAAATCAACGGCACTGATGAGTTGTTGAAAGTACTTTCTAGCAACATCTTCTTCCAATTTTCCTTTTTCTACTTTGGTGAAGAGTTCACCTCCTTTTACATATTCCATTACTAGAAAGATTTTTCTCTTTGTTGCCATAACTTCTTTGAGTTCAACAACATGAGGGTGATGAACTAGACGCATAACCGAAACTTCACGCTTGATTTGCTTCACTAGCCTCTCTTTTTTAAGCTTCTCTTTTTTTATCACCTTGGTTGCTACACTCTCATTTGTTGAAAGGTTTCTACAATGGTAAACCTTTGCAAAGTTTCCTTGACCCAATACTTTACCCATTTCGTATTTGTTGAAGATTATGTTTCTTGGGTTTTTG
The DNA here is from genome assembly GCA_037974875.1 of Cicer bijugum. Classification (NCBI taxonomy): domain Eukaryota; kingdom Viridiplantae; phylum Streptophyta; class Magnoliopsida; order Fabales; family Fabaceae; genus Cicer; species Cicer bijugum. The sequence continues at coordinate 11,539,747 of JBBPBT010001178.1, forward strand.
AAACTAATTTGTTCTTTTTCTTGATCCATATTGTGAAAATTAAGGAAAGGGAAAAAGGGTGAAGATATTGAATTATGTGTGTTGAATTATGTTGTTTTGGAGAAAATGAGAAAGTTTGTGGATTTTGAGGAACATGGTGTCGGATGGACACACAACATTCCTAAGGAAGGAATTGGAGGGACTAAAAAATTTCATGGTTGCATATGTAATATGATAATATGTGATTGATTGGAAGATATATTTTGAAAGAAAAAAAAAAGAAAAATTGAAATTTGATGGGAAAGGATATTATTGATATGGAGAAAATTGAGGTGTGTGATATGAATGTAGGTGAGGGAGAAGATATTTAACTATAATGTTGAAAAGTGAAGCAAAAGGGTATTAAATGATTGTGTTGGGTCTAGAAAGGTGTGGAAAAGATGGTATTTTAATAAAAGGTGTGCAAAGAGATTTGAATTACACCTAATGATAATATACGTGTCTATTTGATTAAAATTCAGTTATTCAAGATTAAATATTAAAATTTAGAATAAAAAGGAAAAACTAAAATCCGTTTAGATTTAAAAACAAAAACAAAAATTCGTTTTAATTATAAATTGTCTCATCTTAATCGAAAAATAAAAGTCTAAATCAAGGTTTGAAGAGAAAGAGAATGGTGGATGGTTTTTGACCAGTAGGAATGAATGGAACAAAACAATGGATTTGAGAAAATTGATAAAAATCTAGAGAAACCCAAAAATGGAGAAAAAATTGGATTAGTTTGTGTGAGGATGTGGACATGAGTAGATGTGACGTGGGGCAAAAGCCAATTGTGGGATGATATGATATACTACTAGTTTTTGCCGTTCAAGTTTGTTTTCCTTTTCTTTCTTCAACTAAGATAACTAATCAACTATTATTAAATATATGTCATTGCTTGGCTGTAACTTAATATTTTTTTAAAATAATTCTTTAATAAATAATGTATGAGTTTAATATAGAGAAGACTTTAAAATTGATAGAATATTTATAAAAATATTTATATTTGTCTATTTTTAATGACATTAATAAAGATATACATAATTAAAGGAAATGTGGATCATCCTTGTTAAATTATAATTAAATTTGATTTTGGTACTATAAATAAAAAATAATAAAATTAATAAAAAAAATTGTTTAATTTATTATTTAAAAATGTCGTAAATTTTTCATATATTAACAATTTTATCTTTTATAAG
>JBBPBT010001178.1:11570409-11590122 GCA_037974875.1 Cicer bijugum
AAATACTTAACATAATATTTTAAAATAAAGAATTTAAAATGAAATTCTTGTCAAAATAAAAAGTACTTAAAATAAAATTATTTTTTAAAAATATTATAACAAAAATATAAAGTACTATGAATATTATTTTTTTTTTAAATTTTAAACAAACCTACTCATTGTTAATAACAATATGTTTAAATATCTATAAAAGATTATATTTGAATATATTTATGAATTAAGATAAGATGTCAATTAGAATATATATATATAGTATATATTTTTTAATATATTTCAAACTTATTTCTTATTTTGAAGATATAATATATTTTTATATTATATTTAGATTTATCTATATAAAAAATTAATAAAAATTTAGGATGTAAAATTTTATAAAAAAAAAATCATTTAAAATATACCATCAAAACATAGGTAAATTAAAAAAATGCGCGTATTTCCTCGAAACATTGTTTGCTACACGACCAACTTTGTATGTTAATGTTCGTGTATGACAGCTCTTGAATTATTAATTAATAAATAAAACAAGTGGGATATATAATTTGATATTTCTCACATGTGTCTCTTTCCACTCAGTTTCCTTACTCAACTTGAGTTTCTCAAGTGCTATCTATATATACACTTATATTTATATATATTCTTTTATCTTAGTTCATGCACTTCTATCTCAATTAATACTTCATTTGTTTTTTGCTTCATACAATTCCAAAGGATAATACAAATTTTATTTCACAAAAATGGATTGTTCATCATATATCAATACTTCATTGGATCTCAACATTAATCCTTATAGAGCTCATGAAGAAGTTCCTGTAAGTATATAAAAATTTGAATTATATGTAGCATTCAATTAATTGGATGCATTTCATAGAAGCTCTTGTTTTGAAATGGTTGGCTTATATTATTGTTGTTGTGTTGATTTTTAGAAGAAGGAGGTTGGAAGCAAACTTTTCTCCTTGGGGATGACCAAGTTTTCCTTGAAAGAAGAGGTTAGTTTGGTTGATTTTTTAATTAATCAATTGGTTTTTTTTATTGTATTTTGATGTTATTTGAACTCTTATATATGAACCTAAGTATTTGTGAAATTGTTTGAGAAAATTTATTGAAACAGTTTATGACATGTTTGGATATTGTTTTCAGCTTATTTTTATAAGTTTTTTAGGATAGTTTATCTAAATAGCTTATAACATAAACTATAAGTAGTTTTTGTAAGTTACCTAAGAGAGTTTATGAAAATAAGATGAAAATAATTTATAGACATATGATAGGTTGTTTTCATAGGTTCTTCCAAAGAGTTTTAGAAATACTTATGTTTATAGATAAGATCAAATAAGTGAATTGAAACAAACTCATAGGCCATTATGGAATGACCCTTTTGGCCAAAACTATTGAAAATGTTTCTAACATATGCTATTGATTCCAAATTTCAGTCCACTGATGAATTAGAGGAGGAGCTGAAAAGGGTGACTGCAGAAAACAAGAAATTGGTGGAAATGCTCTCAGTGGTTTGTGAGAACTACAACAGTTTGAGAGGCCATTTGATGGAATATATGAGGAGAAATCCTGAGAAGGAACTTAGCACATCATCAAAGAAAAGGAAATCTGAAAGCAGCAATAATAACAATAATAGTAATTTGATGGGAATTAACAACACTGGAAACTCTGAGAGTAGCTCTACTGATGAAGAATCATGTAAGAAACCAAAGGAAGAAGAAAACATCAAAGCCAAAATTTCAAGAGCTTATGTTAGAACTGAAGCATCTGATACAGGCCTTGTAAGTTTCTTAATTTTATTTCTTTTATAGTTACTCCCTTAGATTCCTAACATCCATTCATTCTTTAATTTGGATTCTTGGGTTGGGTTACTTTGTGGTAATATAGCATAGACCTAACCAACACATGTGGTTGGTCTGAGTAGTTAGGGACTCAGACAACTTAAGCAAGCAGTCCAAGAATTAATCTTTGGCTTTTTTATATGGGGAAAACCTAGTAGTGAGGGGAGAAAACCTAGTAGTGAGTCGGGCATCTTAAGCAAGTGGTCCCTGACTCTTGTGTATGGAGAAAATCGGTTGAGAGTGGAGAATCCACTTTGTGTTTACAATAGGTTTTTTGACAAAGATTAGTCACTGCTAAACAGCGAGAGTACTTTGTACCTATAAAATGACTAGAAAATATGTATATAGTATAGACTCAAAAAGTACTAAAGTGTGTATAACTATTGGAGTTTTGACATGTTTTTCCTTTGTGATTTCAGATTGTGAAGGATGGATATCAATGGAGGAAATATGGACAAAAAGTGACTAGAGATAACCCTTGTCCAAGAGCTTATTTCAAATGCTCTTTTGCTCCAAGTTGCCCTGTCAAAAAGAAGGTAAATCTAAAAGCTAACATAAACCACTTAGATAAATAATTCAATTCTATGTAAAATTATGTGTAACAGAAGTGCATCCAAACACGCACTAAGAAGATTTTGCTCATGTTTGGTTAATTATTTATTCAGGTGCAAAGAAGTGTGGATGATCAATCTGTGCTTGTTGCTACTTATGAAGGGGAGCACAATCATCCTCAATCATCTCCAATGGAGGCAACATCCGGTTCAGGCCGTAGCGTGAGCCTTGGTTCGGTACCTTGTTCAGCTTCTCTCAACTCAACAGCACCAAAAGTTGTTACTCTTGACTTAACAAATTCTAAGAGTAGTAAAGATTCTAAGAATAATGAACCAAGAAAAGATTCACCTAAGTTACCAAAGAATTTGGTGGAACAAATGGCTACTTCTTTGACAACTGATCCTAATTTTAGAGCAGCACTTGTTGCAGCCATATCAGGAAGATTGATGCACAATAATTAAGAGAAGATTTGGTGATTTTTTGGAACCTGAATCATCTATAGCCGATTTTATAGTGCAGTGAGCACTAAACCGTTAGACTAATAGAGATACATTTTCTCTATCTTAATCTGACAGTCTGAAACTGAGAGTCGACTGCACCATAAAGCTGACTGTAGATGATCCAATTTAGATTTTTAGCTAACTTAGTTTCAATTGTTAAGTATTCCATAAAATGGATGAATTTTTTTTAGAGTATAGGATCTCTATGTAAATACAACATAGAAGATTGAGAGTATATTTATCAATTTGATCCTTTAAGTGGAAATAAAGTTCCACTAAGGATAGCATGTTGAGGTTATATTGAACAATAGCAAATCAAGTTCAAATTTCCAAATAGTTCTTGGAAAAATTTCTGGATGAAAAAAGAGTTTCTTACATCTCAATGTAGTACACAGTCTCATGTTACTAGCTTGATATTTTAAAATTTAGAAACTATGTTACATATCAATCATGTATTATTAATAATGAAATATAATCCATGAAAGCATGGAGGATAAAAAAGAGAATGTGCATGATGAGAATCTTCAATTGAAAAATATTATTATTTTAAGATTTGAGGCTTTCCATGGAAAGAGTTTAATAAGCATGTGTTTGGTTTCACAAAAGAAAGCTACAAATTATATAATGTGGATATGACATGCTTTTGTATAATTTATATGTGAAAATAAACACGTTTTCAAGATTCAGATAGTATATCATTTTAAAAAGCACCACTTTTAAATTAAAATTTATATTTCAAAATAAGTGCATATTTTTTTAAAAGTTAAATATATGAACCAAAGATCTAGTGCTATATTGCATCTTTGATCAAGAGTGCAACAAAATATGCAACTGAATATTTCTTTCCAATAAGACTAAATTTTGCATCTTGGACTATAATTTTAGCTGTTACCTCTAGACTGATAATGATGTTTGTTTTGTTTGGATAAAATTAGGAATTGTGGCAATAAAAAAATATTCTACTAACAGCAATTGGTGTAGGTGTGATCCAACTTCATTTTCAACCAAATTGGCCTAAATGTTCAGAAGCTACAACTTATCAAGGCAATTTTTTTTAACATTGATTTCATGAAATCGGATAGAAGGTAAAATGTAGTAATAGGTATCTTAATCCTCTAAGGTACCTAATATTCAACAAAAAGTAGTTGAGTTGTATAGGCCACTTGCTAAGGTAGGTGCCTTATACATCTCTAAATTTATAATATGTTGATCTTATATCAATATTATCGAAACAGAGACTAACTAGTCTATGAAATTTATATCATTTAAGGACTAATTTTTCGTAGTTAGTTAATGCACAATTGTAAATTTGTAGCTAAGGTTACCTAAATTTCACAAGCAAATTAATCTCTAGTGAACTAACAATGATACAATATCATGTGCAATATAAAATGTTTACTTAACATGTTATGTCATAGTCTTTTAACAATAAAAGTCGACAGAAGGATCATTTTGAATGTCATTTTACAAATTTGGGGATGAATTAGTCAATTTGCACAAATCAGATACTATTTTATTTTGTATGATACTTAAAGTTTCGAGAAAAAGTAGTTCAAACGAGTCCAGCACTTATCCTTGATGAAGATGGACCAAGTAGGTAACATTTGCTGTACAATGTTGACGGGGAGACACTAGAGATTTAATTAAGTATAGAGTAAGTACCAAGAGTGAAGAAAAAACCACAAGGTAGGGTTTGGTCCCTCCTATCATAGGGTAAAGAATATAACGAAACTAGTTATTCATGACCACATACTTAAAGTAAGAGGCAAAGGGTAGAGGAGAAATTCAACAACTAAGACTATTTTGCATCATATCTTTCAATACACAAGAACATGAATAATTGCTAAATTCATTTTGCTTTTCAAATACAACTTTCTACTGACTATTTCATTCATCAATATCTGTATGGATTTTGTACACAACACAACCTACCCATCTTCCCTAACAACTACCAGATTAACAACAAGGCCACTTAACCAAAGCCATAGTACTACTAAGTGGAGGGTCCATGATTCCCTGCCGTCGAAATTTCCTGTTGGATAGAGATCAAGCAGCTCACTTCGTGACTTGTACAAATCAGAAGCTAAGAATCTCAACAATACAATCTTGATCAACAGTTGAGATCATCAACTATAGTGACCACTGACTACGGGGAATCCGCTTCTTAAGAGGAGAAGCTCAACTTGTTCACGGCTAGCAACAAATCCACATTGGTTGGATCCTCATTTGTCTTCTCTTTGACCTTAGAGTTGACGGAGCCGCTCTCTTTGCCTTCTCCTTCTGCATTGGAGAAGATACACTCCTTGAATCTGAAGCAACTGATAAGGTGGTCATTCGTTAGCCCGGCCACTTGCATGAAAGTGTAGATGACTGTTGGTCCCACGCTTCTGAATCCTCTCCTTACAAGGTCTTTACTAATGAATTCTGCTTTTGGAGATTTGGCAGGTACCTGACGCGGGTACCTGAATTGGCTGACTATAGGCTTATTGTTCACAAAGTTCCAAATGTAGTTGTCAAAAGACCCAAACTCTTCTATTACCTGTGCATTTCAATTGAGGAAAAAAATGTAGATAAAGACAAAAAACCTTGATGTTTGAAAGTTGTAGACTAGGAAAATTACACCAATGATCCAACCCTTAAAAGTTAAAACAAGTTGAATTGATATTTAATATATTTTCAACTAGTCTTCTCACAAAATTTTCCATGGTAGGTAGCAGATTAGTTTGAAAAGTAACACTCTAGATTCATTCACTTCAACAAGAGTCTTTTAATTTAGAAGGAAAAAAATAAGAAAGCAATAGATTGCAACTTTTACACATGCTGTACATAAGACTAGACAATCATGCTGTAAGAGTATTTACCTTACACATCTGGCGTGCATTTTCAATTATGGACCGCAGCCTGAGCTCCGACAGCAATGAGTTGGCAGGACTTCCGGGTGCAACTATCTTTTTCTCGTTCATTCTTGAAACCGCACATGGATCAAAATCCAAAAATACTTCCCTGTGTTTATGGATACATCACAGCCATTAATTCAGACCTAAATTTTTAGTGCATTTTCTGCATACGACATCATCTGAATCCATCAAGAGCCACATAGAAGCACATAAAATGAGCAACCTTTTATGATTTATGAGTGTAAAATGCAACCCATTTAATTAAATATCACAGAAAATATATCAGTACCGAAATAACTGCCTTTTGCCAAGAATGGTGGGCCAAGATAGTTCCGCCAAGGCTCCAGAGAAGCTGAGTAACTCAAACAGTTTCCTGCACAAAAACCAAATTCTCGCATTGAGACATAGTTCCAACCTGGAAGCTGAGCGAAAAGAGAAGATTGTGCTAACACCATAACAAACCCACATGTCGTCGTGAATAGGAACTCCCCACTCTTCGTCATGAAAAGCAATATAACATGGTTCTGAAACAAATGAGAGCAAATTAGAGGGAAAATGAACAAGAAATTTGCAATTACAATGTTGAAGTAACAGATACTTCTTTATTTTTCTATTAAATATAAAAAACCACTGATGTATGTATGTCGTCAAAGTGACATACAATTATCTGTCCAAATCAACATACAGGCACATCACAATAATGATGTGTTCATGCTTTATAGGTTGCATGTGATCTATTAAACATTGAAGATTTATGGGAGAACGTCAGTAGAATCATATGAGCCATGTGATGATGTGAACTACACTAACTGCCAAATGATGACTTCCCAATATAGGTAGAAAGCATTAATATGATGACACATGACGTGATACAGATGAGAGATGACACGAACACGGAACATGACAAATTTAAAAATTAAAGAGCATGGATTGAATAGAATGTATAAAATTAAAACAAAAATCTTAAATCAAAAGAGAGAATTCATGTTTTAAAAATGAACATGAGTTTTTATAGACATAATAAAATGCTGTGATTTATCCAATTATTGTGATATTTCCATATGAATTGATATAAAAGTTCAAACAGTACATGTGATATTTCTGAAGCTTCTGTCACGGGTCTGACATTGGTATGATACCAATAAATAAACTATTTTGAAGTGTTTAAGCTGCCTTTACGAAAGGTATGAATCTTCCTAGCTAGCAGTAAAGAAGGTTGAGCAATGAGCCTCCATAAGCAGAGTTATGGAAGGAGGCAAATCACTGCAACCCTTGTTAAGCATATTAGTAGCAACCCAAAACTGCCTTCAGCTGGAACGTGTAACTCTTAATCACTACTATGGGCAGGCATGTCATGCAGAAAAGCATTACATACAAGAAAAATTGAGGATGAACATGGAACTATTCATGCATTGCTAACTATATTTTAGTCCTAATCACTTGTTTATAATGTTTAATTGTAACCAGAATAAGCATTGTATCAATCAAGAGACCACGGTCAGTGAGTGATGTAGAACATTATTTGGAAATAAAATTGATCTATAGAAACTAAAAATGCAATTTACAAAGACACAGAACAAATTTCACATTTTTTAAAGCTTCCAACCTAAGAAAATCAAAACCAAGAATATATCTCACGACCAAGCCATCATACTCAGCTCAAACATGAAATGCTGTCTACATACGATCTTCTACAGCCAAAATTCCACAGGTTTCCATGTCAAATGACTAATTAACTCACTAAACTGCTAAATGATAAGGTGGCTCGCTAAACCTAAGTACATTACTTAGTGTTCGGTTGAAGGTAAATGGAAGAGAGAGAATGGGAAAAAATCACTCCTCACTTAATTATGGCTCCCAACAATATTAAGGGGTATTTTTTCGAAATAAAGAGGGTTGAAGCCTAAAGAAATAGAACTAAAATAAATCAGTATGGGAGTGGAAACTCCCAACACATCAGCAGAAAAAACAAAACTAACTTGAGCACGACACTAATATTTGAGGATTTTAGAGAAGAGAGCATATGATTTAATGAAATCATAACTACATTGAGTAAGATATTCTTACATTAAATGTTATAAGGGTGTAAACTATAAATTAACATTTTGTCTCCATTAAAATCTTTCCCCTCCTCATGAACCAAACAATAAGAAGGTTATTTCCCTTCCCTTCTCTTCTCTTCTCCTGCTCTAGCCAAACAGAATATCTCCCCTCCCTTCCCTCCCCCGTCCTATTTGAACCAAAAAAAATTCTCATATGTGCTTGCAAGCCTTTCCACAAATTTCTCATTTTCTACATCGCAGTCATTTACAACCTTACAATTACATCAAAAGCTCAAACCAGTAGTACCATCGTCACAATTCTCAAACAATAATCTATTCACATAAAGACTTATAATTTATAAGACTATTTGAAAGAGCTTATAGAAACAACTTATGATATGTCTATAATCAGCTTATTTCCATAAATTCTCTGGTATAGCTAAGGAAAACAACTTATAACTTATATGAAACAGTTACACTTTATTTTATCTTGTGATAGAAATAGTTTGTACTGAGCACTTACTAGTATATGATAAACACTTAATTAAGATCTTTATCCAAACAGAGCCTAAGCTAATCAGGAACATAAGCAAATGAAAATACCTGTATTTGGTGTAACCCAAGTACACCTTTTCTTGCCCTCCAAGCCATCTCTCGAATCTACCTCAACAGGAGCAACCACAGCATCAGTACCCAACTTCCCAATCTTTGAACCAATCGGTTTCTTCCTCAAGCGCCGTGCCAGCGCCACCTTCCCGCTCGACGAAGCGCCACTACTATAAGTTGAAGAATCCGTCGACGAAGCATCCGACGAACACGAAGCATTCATCGACACATTCTTCACCACTGCCTGATGGCAATGATCCCGCCGCTGCTTCGAAATCTCCGGCGTAACCACTACACATTGTGGATTCATAACCACCTCCGAAGCCTTCTTAGTTTCCGGCGCCGGTTTCTTAACCACCTTGAAGAGACGCACCTTGTTTCCGGCGGGAACAAGCACCGGCCGTGACTCATGATCACCGACGGTAACATTCATGGATCGAACTCTCGGTGGACCCGACATTGCAAAATTCAAACCCTAGATTATACAATTTTCTTCTCAAACTCTCTTGGATTTCAATGCCGAATACCCAATTCAAAGTTTCGTGTTTTCAAACACTTGAATTGAAAGAAAAGATGATAAAAAAAATTAACTTGGTTTTGAAAATTTTGAATTTCAACGCAAAACCCTAGAAAGAGTAAAGGGTTTCTTTTTTGGGAGGGATTTTTAATTTAACTGAAAAATGAGGTAAATTTCTTTCTTCTTTTTTGGTGTTTTTTATTGTGTGTGAAAAAGATAGAAGCTTTGAATGGGTTTGTTTGTTTGAGTGAGGTGTTAAGAGTGATGATGAGAAAGTTGCAGAGAAAGAGTGAGAAAGTGAAAGGTAATTTTCTTTTGTTTAACTTGAATTGAAATTTGTTGGTGGAGAAAGCAACGAATCAAGAAGAGCACTATAGAGAGAGAGAGAAAGAAGACAGAGAGAGAGAGAGAGGAAAGTTGATGGTAGACCAATGAGTGAGTGATACGTAGGAAAGAGAAATTAACTATAAACGACATGACACTTTTGTCGTGGCTCAAGAGAAATGAATCTAATCTAGATGTAGTTTTAACAAAATCATAAATACAGATTGCAGTATATTTATGCAATTGAGTTATATAGTAAAAGTGGTTTATACAAGAAATATATTTCTTATTTTTATTTTTATCAAATTATTAATATTTATTGATTATTTACTTATAATAATGAAGATAATTATTAAAATTTACTTCTAATAGATAATATTTGTGGTCGATAGAGTTTTAAATACATTTTTAAAAATTTGTTTATAGTTGACTATGATCTATATTATAATTTGTCATATTTTAACATTTGAATGAGAAAATAAGATTGGACTAAATTAAATGGCTATGACTCATTACAATGTATTCAACAACAAAAATCTAACATATATATAATTTATTAATTAATACTAATTAATTATAATTTAATTAATAATAATTATTGATAATTAATTAATTAATCTAACAGAAACTCTATCTTAAGAATACAAATCACTTTTTAATAGTATGAATTGATATATCAAATATGAGTAAAAATTCTATATTAAATAATAAAATTGATATTAAACATCATGGAAGTAAGAAAATCCATATTCTTAATGTCTCAAGAACACCTAGAATAGTGCTGCATCAAGAAATGTTGAAGCAATCCACTAATTTTTTGCTCAAATAATACAACTCTTAAGAAAATAAATTGAGTACCACAACTTTAACAAAATTATACTTTCTAGCATAAGGTCAAGGATTCACAACAAAAAATTAGTACTTTTAAAATGGCAACACTATAGTTGTTTGTGACCAGAAGAAAAGATTGATGATCATTGGTAACAATATAAACTGCACATACAAAAAAAAAAGGAATAGATGGGACCCACTTATCCAACTCATTTCCACACATTCTACACTTCAATATGTTCCATCTTTGTAGCAAAAACAAATTCCAAAAACAAAATAAGAAGCAAATTTGAAAAACTCAATCAATGGCTGCAACATCAACACATTATTCACTTCTCATAAATCAAAAACCTTTCTCACATTTCCTTACAAACCCACCTTCCTTAACTTCAAATTATCCATTATATAGTTCCTATAAAAGACGAGTTCGAATTCTGGCTGGAACAATTGTTGGTCAAGTTTTACTTACCAAGTCGAATTCTAGATTACCAGTGCCACATTCCCTTGAGAACCGAAGGGTTAAGACCAGAAGAAATTCCAATAGAAGACCAAGTGTTTGTGTCAATGCCAAAAAGAAAAATCCATGGCTTGACCCTTTTGATGATGGAGAAGACCCCAACCTTGAATATGGTTCATTGTTTTCAGATGGTAAACAAGAAGAAGATCCAAGGCCACCAGATAATCCAAAAAACCCTTATGGATTCTTGAAGTTTCCCGCTGGTTATTCAGTTGAGATAGCTTCAATTGGATTGAAAGTTAGAGGTGATGTTAGGAGGTGTTGTTGTGTGGTGTCTGGTGGTGTTTATGAGAACCTATTGTTTTTTCCAACTATACAGTTGCTTAAGGATAGGTACCCTGGTGTTTTGATTGATGTGGTTGGTTCTGAGAGAGGGAAACAGTGTTATGAGTTGAATAAGAATGTTAGATGGGCTAATGTTTTTGATCCTGATGATGAGTTTCCTGAGCCTGCTGAGTATACTGATTTTGTTGGAGTTTTAAAGGTTGGTTGGCCACCATATATTTTCTAAATACTTTGTTTCAAGTGAGTTTAGATATTTTATCTTTGGTAAATGTTTAGATCGACAATGAATTTATCAGAATTATGATGTATCATAGTAATTTTGACAAAAACTATACTTTTGAGCTTCAATAAAATTATGATGTCAATATGACTTGGTCAAATTTATGGTGATTCCAAACATAGACAAAAAATCGATCATACCTTTCTACATGAACATTGTAGAAAATGAGTTTGATTGACACTCTAAAATTCCAATATATTTTATCATTGTCATATTTAGAAAATCAAATGGTTTGTAAACAAGTTTTAAGAATAATATTATGATACAACAAGACAATCATATATATATAACAACAACCAAACCTTATCGCACTAAATAACGTTGGTTACATTGATCAAACCACGCTATTAATTATACTCTAAAAAATAATAATAGAAATATGATATTAATTGTGTAATTAGATTCATTGGTCAAATGATTGAGTTCAAATGATTAACGAGTTTCTTTAAAAACGAATCGATCAGAGGTCCTTGAGTTTTAAATCTGATTGCAACGATCATTGATCATATTTTATTTATCTCTAGGCCGAACTTCGAATACTAGGACTCGTTTTCCTTAGAAATAAGAGGATTAAGACAAAAAATTCAATGTGAAATAAAACACTATTTAGTGCATAACATTTAGCTTAAATTGTTTTTATGTATAAGTGTTCAATGATTTCTGTCATGCAATTGCAAAAACTTTATGTGCATTTTACACAGTTTAGGGACTTCCCTCATATGAAGAAGCTTAAGAAATACTTTATTTTTATTACAACAATATTGCAACCTTGCAATCTAACCTCAAAACTCTTCCAAATCCTCCCTGCTTGAAATTCTCTAGAAACTGATGCATTACTGCATTATGCTTACAGAGTAGATACTATGACATGGTGTTAAGTACAAAATTGGCAGGCATCGGGCATGCAGCATATTTATTCATGACAACTGCAAGAGATAGAGTTAGTTATGTCTACCCAAATGTGAATGCTGCAGGAGCAGGATTGCTTTTATCTGACACATTCACACCTGATTCTCTAAATCTTTCAGAAGGAGGATACCATATGTGAGTTAATGTAACAACACAAATGATTCAGTGTGTTTTTTGTTTCTACGCTAACAAATATTGATTTTGTAAAATAGATTTTAGTCAGAGTTGAAAGCAAAAAGGTTTATGTTTAGATAATAAATTCATGAAAAAGATATTTTTTTCATTTCGTGTTTGGATAGTTTAGATCAAAATTGCGTTTTTGAGTGTGTTTATATATCCGCCACTTTTAATAAATTTGAGAATTGATTCTATGTCACTTCAAAAGCTAGAAATCTAAGCTTTTCGTAGCATGTTTGAAACCCCAGTAGACAGGTGTTGGACGTGTGGCGGTTATGAAGCTCCAAGAGGGAGCTTCTCCTTGGACGCACGGTAGACACCCCTTTGAACGTGAATGCAAACACATACTCGGTAGAATCTAGTTTGGAAATGTAATCAGTTTTGGGATTGATAGTCAAACATAACTAATTTTTGGTTAAATGTGCCCAAACTTGATTCAGGATGTCTCAGTGTAGAACAAAACATAGGCTTAGACTTACCTTAGGTAGTTTTTAGTGAAAATTTTCTTTAACTGAGGAACATTTCCAATGAGTTTTTCGCACTAGGTACCATCAGATGGAAGACTGGTTAGGAAAACCGTTTCGAAGCGTTCCACGGCAGGTAGTGCCGCCACTTAAAGTATCGATTTCGAGGAAGTTGAAGGAGGTTGTGGAGGAAAAATACACAAAAGCAGGTGTAAAGAAAGGAAGATATGTTGTGATTCATGGGATACAATCAGATTCAAAGGCATCAATGCAGTCTAGGGGTGATCCCGATAGTTTACTACCACTTGAAGTGTGGGCTGAAATTGCTGATTCTGTAAGGTATGAAATGTTGCACTCTAAAATATAGTATGTCTTATGCCATCATTTAAGCTTTTAGACTTTTTTTCTCAACATACAAGTGTATATGATTGGTTTTGTGGTGATGAAAATTGTTTTTTGAATGTATTGATGTTGGTCAAAAAGTGAAATGAATGTAAAGTAATTAATGTTTCAATACATTTATGAAGAAAAAAAAAATTTAGCAGTTAATGATTGGACCAAAGTTACTTTTGAGTGTGATGACTATATGTATTTGTATTTGCCACTTTTTTTAAAATTGAAAATTGTTTCTTATACCTAGAAATCTAAGTGTATATTTGATATTTCGGTGAATTTGTCAGAATTACGATGAGCCACAATGATTTTGCAAAAGCTACAACTTATAACTTTTCATATTCATGATGGCTCAATGTGATTCTGGAAAACACTATACCAAATATGCACTAAACTTTTCGGTAAAATTGAGTTGACGATGGAATCTATTTTAGGACGGAAAGTCATACATAACTAATTGTTGGCCAAACGTGATTTGACCAACCCAAACGTGAATGTTTCACCATTGAATCAAACATAGGCTAAGACTTGTTATATATTATTGTTACACCAAGATGTCCAATTTAAAACACTGTCTGGTATGTATTTTATGAGACAATATTTTTTAAAATTAATATACTTGTAACAGGGAATTTACGCCACTTTTTGTCATTCCACATGAGAAAGAAAGGGAAAATGTTGAGGAAATTGTTGGAGAAGATTCCTCCATAATCTTCATAACCACCCCTGGACAGGTACTCAAGTATCTTATAGTTTTTTAAATTTTGCATGCAACAAACTTGAAGAAAAAACTAGGTAGTAAAAAATGTCAAGACATTGAAATGTGAAGTAATGAAAATGAATGATCAAGTCACTAAATAATTATGTTTCTTCAATATAGAAAAACCATAGGAAGGGGAAAGACAAAAATAAGGGACAGAGGAATAGGCTTTTGAGCATAAATAGTGTCTTTGTTTCTCCATTGGCATAGTCTTCATGCAATCCGAATTCGAATTATATGCAGTCGCCAATTCACACATACAATATAGTTAGCGATTTATAATTGCTAGATGGAGATTAATCGTCTAACATTGTGAACTTTTGTTTGAATCTAATATATTGTAATTTAAATGAGAACTTTTGTTTGAATCTAATATATGTAATTTAAATGAGTCATCTTATCTTCATCTAGTAGTGTTGTTTTTGAAATTTATTTTTCGAAAAAATAACAATGTCACCGATAAAATTACTAGGATGAGTCGCGGACTAGGTCGCTCTCTTTAAGACGTTTCGAGGCACTGCCCAAATTGTGCAAGGCAGACTAACAACCACGAAGTCCCCAGGATAAAACAGCCCAGATCACTGTATCGGTTTTCTAAACAGATCTAGAATTACACCATCTGTATGGCAGTCGAATGACTGACACTCGTAATATAGCACTAAGGCTACTCGTAATATAGCACTATGGCTACTCAAGAAAATAGAAGAAGAAGAACGGGAGAGAAGTGAGAAAAGCCTCAGATACGGAGAGCTTTTGGTGTGCTTTTCCAACTGAGGTGAACTCTCTATTTATAGAGGAGTTGATCCAAGAAGCACCAAGTCCATCAGCTGACTGTGCCTCAATTTTAGGAAAACGTGTTTTGACTTTGATCCTTGACCGGGCAACATCAGAAAACGTGGGATTAATTCAGTTTTAGGGCAAAATCTAAGGCTTAGTCAAATTAGGGATTAACGCAAGCATATAATTAATTTTCATAATAATTTTTTTTAAAAAGATTTAGCAAACCAAACCAAACCAAGCCATGCCGGGCCGGCCGGACGGGCGGGCGGGCGGCGGCGCGTGTGGTGGTCCATTTGCTTGCGTTCTCCCTCCTTCACAAAATTGGGGTACCCCTTGGGGCCCAACCCAAGTGTGAAACTAACACCATAAAGGCTTTAAATGAGTGTGTTCCCTCCTATGTGGGACTTCTCATTTTTCAATTCACAACCATCTTAAAAGTCATCATCAATGTCATTTATATTCCATCATTTCCAACAAGTAGTTTTAATTCCTTGACTATAGCGACTTTGAATTTGTGATTGCATGGAATTTGGATCGGAGACGATATTAATGCGATTTCATTCTCTTGTTGTATGGCTTAGCTGGCTGCTCTTATTAATGACTCGGCCGGAGTCATAGCTACCAATACAGCTGCAATTCAGCTTGCAAATGCGCGCGACAAACCTAGGTACTTTTATCATTCACATAAATTACAACAGTTCCCTAAAAGGAGCATTTATTTAGCTTTGTTTCAAGCTACAAAATGATTACATTAATCCAATAAAAGTGTTTTTGATTTTATGCAGTGTTGCACTATTCAGCTCTCAAGAGAAGGGAAACAAGTTTGTTCCGCAGTCTGAAGAGAAGAAATGCATTGTGATATCATCGAAAACGGGAAAGTTGATTGATATCGATGTTGAGGCTGTAAAAAACGCAATTCAAACTTTCAATCTTTCTCTAGCTTTTGCATAGCCTCGGTTTCTTGTTTAGTAAAGACAGAATGTATATTGACAAATTCATGGTTTTGTTCGTCCTACAGATAACAAAGCATGTGCATTAAAGTGAAAATCAAAAGTGGATAAACATGTGAAACATGCATGCACAAATCTTGTGACATAGAAAACGAAAGATGAATCCTTTTTATCCAAACAACAAACAAAAACTGTGAATCCTTATCACTTGAGGAAGATTGCATTTATTGAAGTTATCACCTAAATCAATGTCATGTTATTTGGACATAGGAGTGGAATATGCTAAGTTTTGAAAAGCTTGAGTCTCACTTATGAATAATTTTTTAGGGCTAAGTTTAGATTATTTTTTTATCTAGTATGACATTTTTAAAAGTCTAGCCTAGACTGAAAGTCGGTATAAAAGTCTTATTCACATTAAAAGATTTAAAAGTTATATTTTACATTATTTTTAAATAGACTAAACTATGTCTTTATATTAAAGAAAAACTAATATAATTATAATCATATAATAACTAACAAGTATGTGCTGCAACAACCTTTCAAAAAAACAAAAAAGTAAAATGAATTCATAATTAGTCTCTATATACATATTAAGCTACATGATCTATCCATACCAATTTACATGATCTATCCACAAATCAATACTAATATACATATTTATATATATTAAAAAAGTTTATAACAAAATGATTTTTTAAAAATCTGAAACAAACTTTTTTTAAACCCTAAAAAATGAATTTTAGTTTCAAAGAATAGACTTTTTCTTGAAACAAATGTACTCATTATTACCAATCAAACAAATATAGAACAACTATTGTGTAATCGCCTAATTAAACGGTTACCTAATATGAAACTACTATCAAATATGAAATGACTATTAAATATGAAACAACTACTAAGTGATTGCCTACTTAAAAGACTTTAAAATAGGAAATAATATTATTAATAAATATAATAAACAATAACATTAATAAATAAAATATATATATATATATATAAGTCGTTCAGTCAAGTCTAATAGACTTTTTTATAAGTATGAGTCGGACTTATTTAAATAAATAGACTTTAAAAATAGTCTGAGTCTAACCTTTTTATTAAATAAGTCAAACACCATAAGTAAGTTAAACCTTATACCCCTAACGAAACGTATTCCCATCCCCTAACGAAACGTATTCCCATCCCTGCTTGGACACATGATTTTCTACACCTTATACCATCAAGAATGGACATCAGTCCCCAGAAGAGAGAGCAAGCATTCTAAGAAGAGAGTGAAACCATATAAATATTTGATGTTTGTGTCCATATTTATGTTCGAAAAACATTTCTCAATCAGTTTACAGTTTAGACTTTGACGCACTTGAGATACAAATGTCGAGCAGCGTAGATGATTTCTTGGCCATTGGACTAATCCAACTGCTGACCTTTGACTGGAAATAGTGGAGAGGCAAATAGAGAATCCAAGTCCTTGTCGAGAGTCAAAAATCGACTAAGTTCACACTTTGCAGTTCATTTCAAAATAGTTTTGTGAAATCATAACATATAAATAGAGATGACATTCAAGTACATAGGAAAGAATCAGAAACATACAAAGAATTCGGCACCTCAGATGCTACTGAATCTTCCAAGTTATATCTAATCAATCTACTGAAACTAAATCAATTGAGTGGCTTGGCGCGAGTCGATGGATCTTCCTTTGATTCGACACGCATCATAAACACGTATCCTAAAATCCACAGGAGAATGTACTGAAAAGGAACCCATGCAAAGCATGCAACAAGACTCATGATACTGCCAACATACTGAGGATCACTGATGACCCCGAACGGGAACTCAGTTACCCAAGGAATAGTTTTTCCAAAGCGTACACCGTAGTACGTGCCAGCCTCGCCAAGCAGCTGATAAACCCTGTCATGTGACAATATTCATCATTGTGATTAGTTAAATTCTAAAGCAATAGATTCAAACAATTGTATCCCTAGTTAAAAAATAAGGCATAGTGAGAATAAGCTCATCAAACTTTTTTGAAGATACAATGATGAAGGATACACTGTTTCATCATCAAAAAGATGGTTCATATATGTAATTCTTCTTCATTTATTATTTTGTTTAAGGGGAATAAATTTGCAAAATATTACATCATTTGTTGATATATATAATTCCCTGAATGACCTGCAGGTAACAGTCTCTTGCTGCAATACTTCCCAAATTAAAACATAATGTATTTTGTTTTTAACTTTTGCAAAATCACATATCACATATAATAGTTATGTTTTGCAGGGTGCTTGATAACCTTGTTTGGTAATAATAAAAAAAGAAAGTAAAAACATCACTTCTTCAATTATGATACTCTCTCAGGTGCCTTAAGACCTATGCAACATTGATACTTCACGTGAAAGGTGTATCCAGCAGCGACAAATGCGGTTAATTTTTGTTTTCTTAAATTATTATCAGTGTTAGTGCAGTGTCTAGTGTATACGCGAGTGCTTCATAGCTTAAAACTATAGCATTCACCTATGCTCAGTCACACAGAACACATGCACAGCAATTCCACATCACATGATTGAATATCATATTGAAAATAAATTATATCCCAAATGTTAGCATTATGAATTTACACCATTGCACCAATTAGCATATCAAACTGAGACATTTATTTCACAATCAATTACAATATCAGCAGCTAAATAAAAAATCCTTTTAGGATCTAATTCATATACTTGCATTTATGGATTCACATTGAATTTGACAGAATCATATGGTTTGACGCCGTTATTTTAGTAAAAACTACACTTTCGAGCTTTAACCAAACCAGATGTCGTCAAATTCACTGTAAGTCCAAACAAACAGTAATAACTAACTACTGCAAAGTATCATTCCATCACCTAAACTGAAACACAAAACTTACACTAATTTTCTTATCCTAATAGTATCCAATAAAAAATCACAAAACTGATCCTATAAGCGTTGACATCAGCATTTAAGGTATGTGGGGTTAACCACTAGACTACTTGACAACAACAAAAAATAATCATAAAACTGACCACACATTATTCAACAAATAACAAATTCTTCAAAACAAAACAAAAACATCCTCAAAACTTCAGCACACAATAGTATTATACAAAAAATAAAAAAGGAACAAACTTTATGAAACCCAATTAACAGATCCAAAAATCCAACACAAACCCAGAAAGCAAAAAAAATGAAAAATGAAAAAGAAAAGAACCTGAAGTTAAGAAACTGTCCAAATGCAAAAAGGGGCCAAAACCAAAAAGGAGGAGGCCAATAAAAAGAAGAGACAGAGAAAAGTGAAATGAACTGAATTAGCTTCAACAAATGAGCTACATAAGCCATCATTTTTGAAGGATCTCTTCCTTTCCCACAAATATCTACCCATGATTGAGGATAATTCCAGAGGTAATAGTAAAATGGAAATGGTGATATCACTCCAATTGCCAAAAAAAATCCCATTTTTTCAGTTTACTGGTAGTAACAAAAATGTTTGATTTTTTGTTTGTTTAGAGAAAGATTAGATCTTTTATCTCTCAAATGGGTTTTGATTTTGATTTTGATCACTCCTTGAAAACAGGGAAATGGATCTTCATCTCACTTTTTATCCACTTGATACTGATTTATTCATATACTATTATTATTTAAGGGAATAAAATATTTTTGATGTGGTCTATTTTATTTACCATTTTTATCTTTAATAGTTTTTTTCTTTTAAAACTATTCAATCACATGTTTCATTTTCATAGTTGCTACGCGTTAATTTTTTATTATAAAAATTAAAATAAATTATAAAAGAATACAATAAAATTTATGGATATATTTTATAGTAATTAACTATACATCTTTATAATTTTTTTCTTTAGTTAAAAATAATTTCATGTGTAAAAGACTTCAATTTTCAACATTAATTTGTAATATCATCTCTTGAGTTTATATTTGAAATTTTATAATTATATATGAATTTCTAATATTAATTATATCGTTTTATTTATAAATTAAAAACAATAATAAATTGTATTAATTTAAAAATAACAATGCAAAATAAAGTATTGAATACATGATTGCATTACCAAACCCATTATCGG
>JBBPBT010001178.1:11626470-11673327 GCA_037974875.1 Cicer bijugum
TTCGCATAATAAGCCAAAATTAGTTAACCATTTGATTTTTTAGTAGATCTATGAAATATTCTACAAGTTTAGATCTTTGAACTAATCTATACTCAATTGTGCATACTAAAATTATCAATCAATCAATTATATTAAAATATTTAAATAAATTAACTTTTAATATATTTAACTTAAAAAATTATGAATATAATAACTTAAGTTTTATAAGTTAATCTAGACCAAATAAAATCCCACATATAAAAAAATACTTACACAAATAATTATATATTAAGAAATTTTAACAACACGCTCTCTAACAAATCTTCGTAGAAGCAGACTCATATGAAAGAAATGTGTTACTTTTATTAAAAAAAATTTAAAATTTAAAAGAAAAATTCTGACATATAGTAGTATGACTATTAACGAACCATACAGATGTGTTTGTATGTCTCCTTATTGTCATATTAATATTTATACTAACAATTCCTTGGAGCACATGGTGATGTGATTTACATAAGAGTGTAGTAGTAGAAATAAATGGTCTTTTTGTTGAGTTATCCTTGGATGTTCTCATGTTTGGTACAATAGTGATTGGTTGGTTATAGACAAATTGTTGAATCTCTCACTACCTATTACTTTTACAATATTAATTGATTCTTATATATTAAACAAACAACGATATCATAAAAGTGATTTTGATTAAAGTTTGGCCAAACAAAAACAATAACTACAAAAGCAAAATACCTCAAAAGAAAATGAATACTTATCTTATTATACACTTTTTTGCCAACCATATCAAGATTGTATATTTTCATGTTTAATTTATTTCAATTGAGTACATTAATTTTTTACATAAATTCTTTTTTAGTTAAGAGTCATTATAATTTAACATAGAAGATGTGAGTTTTCATATGAGAGAAATGTGTTATTGTTATTAATTTTTTCTTTTTTTAATTTAAAAGAAAAATTCTAATGTATAGTAGCATGACTACTACTGAACCATAGAACGTCTCTATATGTTTCCCTATTGTCATATTAATATTTATAAAAACAATTCCTTAGAGCACATGGTGATATGATTTGCATAGGAATTTTGTAGTGGAAATAAGTGGTCATTTTGTAGAGTTATACTTGGATGTTCTCATATTGGTACAATATTAGTTGGTTGATTATGAACAAATTCTTGAATATTTCCCTACCTATTACTTTTACAACATTAATTGATTCATACATATTAAATACAATGATACCGTAAAAGTGATTTTGATTCAAATTTTGTCAAACATATAGTAGAATGACTACTAACAAACCACGTCCCTATTGTAATATTCATATACTAATAATTTCTTGGTGCACTTGGTGATATGATTTACATAAGAGTGTAGTAGTGGAAATAAGTGGTCATTTTATTGAGTTATCATTGGATGTTCTCATGTTGGTACAATATTGATTGGTTAGATATGGACAAATTATTGAATCTTTCATTACCTATTACTTTTACAACATTAATTGATTAATATATATTAAACAAGTAACGATATCATAAAAGTGATTTCGATTAAAATTTGGTTAAACAAACACAATAACTACAAAAGCAAAATACCTCAAAAGAAAATTAATACCTATCTTATTGTACACTTTTTTGCCAACCATATCAAGATTGTATAGTTTCATATTTCATTGATTTCAATTGATTACATCCATTTTTACATAAATTCATATATTCTCGTTCGATTAAGAAGTCACTATATTTTAACATAGAAGATGTGAGTTTTCATATGAGAGAAATGGGTAATTGTTATTAATTTTTTCTTTTTTTAATTTAAAAGAATATCATAAAAGTGATTTTGATTCAAATTTTGTCAAACATATAGTAACATGACTACTAACGAACCATAGAAACGTGTTTATAAGTCTTCCTATTGTCATATTTGTATTTATACTCACAATTTTTTGGAGCACATGGTGATGTGATTTACATAAGAGTGTAGTCGTGGAAATAAGTGGTCATTTTATTGAGTTATTCTTGGATGTTCTCATGTTGGTATAATATTGATTGGTTGATTATGGACAAATTCTTGAATCTTTCACTATCTATTACTTTTACAACATTAATTGATTCATATATATTAAACAAGCAACAATATCATAAAAGTGATTTTCATTAAAATTTGGCCAGACAAACACAATAACTACAAAAGCAAAATACTTCAAAAGAAAATTAATATCTATCTTAATATACACTTTTTTGCCAACCATATCAAGATTGTATATTTTCATGTTTCAATGATTTCAATTGAGTACATCAATTTTCTACATAAAATCATAGATTCTCTTTCAGTTGAGAAGTCACTATATTTAACATAGAAGATGTGAGTTTTCATATGAGAGAAATGTGTTATTGTTATTAATTTTTTCTTTTTTTAATTTAAAAGAAAAATCCTAACATATAGTAGCATGACTACTAATGAACCATAGAACGTGTCTATATATTTCCCTATTGTCATATTAATATTTCTACAAACAATTACTTGGAGCACATGGTGATGTGATTTGCATAGGAATGTTGTAGTGGAAATAAGTGGCCATTTTTTTGAGTTATACTTGATGTTCTCATGTTGTACAATATTGGTTGGTTGGTTATGAACAAATTCTTAAATATTTCTCTACCTATTACTTTTATAATGTTAATTGATTCATACATATTAAACACATAAGGATATCATAAAAGTGATTTTAATTCAAATTTTGTCAAACATATAGAAGCATGACTACTAACGAATCTAAATAAATGTTTATATATCTTCCTATTGTCATAATCATATTTATACGAAAAATTTCTTGAAACACATGGTGAAGTGATTTACATAAGAGTGTAGTAGTGAAAATAAGTGGTCATTTTATTGAGTTATCCTTGGATGTTCTCATGTTGGTACAATATTGATTGGTTGGTTATGGACAAATTATTAAATCTTTCACTACCTATTACTTTTACTTTTCCAGTATTAGTTGATTCATATATATTAATCAAGCAACGATATCATAAAAGTGACTTCGATTAAAATTTGGCCAAATAAACACAATAACTACAAAAGCAAAATAACTCAAAAGAAAATTAATGCCTATCTTATTATAAACTTTTTTGCCAACCATATCAAGATTATATATTTTCATGTTTCATTGATTTCAATTGAGCACATCAATTTTTTTACATAAAATCATAGATTCTCTTTCAGTTAAGAAGTCACTATAATTTAACATGGAAAATGAGTTTTCTTGTGAGTGAAATGTGTTATTGTTATTAATTTTTTCTTGTTTTAGTTTAAAAGAAAAATCATAGTATGACTACTAATAAACTATAGTACGTGTCTATATGTTTCCCTATTGTCATATTAATATTTAAACAAACAATTTCTTGGAGCACATGATGATGTGATTTGCATAGGAATGTTGTGGTGGAAATAAGTGGTCATTTTTTTGAGTTATACTTGGATGTTCTCATGTTGGTACAATATTAGTTGGTTGGTTATGGACAAACTCTTGAATATTTCTCTACCTATTACTTTTACAACATTAATTGATGCATACATATTTAATACAATGATATCATAAAACTGATTTTGATTCAAATTTTGTCAAAGCATGACTAGTAACGAACCATAGGTACGATTTTATATATCTCCCTATTGTCATTAATTGATTCATATATATTAAACAAGCAACGATATCAAAAAAGTGATTTCGATTAAAATTTAGCCAAACTAACACAATAACTACAAAAGCAAAATAACTCAAAAGAAAATTAATGTCTATCTTATTATACACTTTTTTGCCAACTATATCAAGATTGTATATTTTCATGTTTCATTGATTTCAATTGAGTACATCAATTTTTTACATAAAATGATAGATTCTCTTTCAGTTAAGAAGTCACTATAATTTAACATGGAAAATATGAGTTTTCATATGAGAGAATTGTGTTATTGTTATTAATTTTTTCTTTTTTTAATTTCAAAGAAAAATCCTAGCAAGACTACTAATGAACCATAGAACGTGTCTATATGTTTCTCTATTGTCCTATTAATATTTGTACAAACAATTCCCTGGAGCACATGGTGATGTGATTTGCATAGGAATGTTGTGGTGGTAATAAATGGTTATTTTTGAGTTATACTTGAATGTTCTCATGTTGGTACAATATTGGTTGGTTGGTTATGGACAAATTCTTGAATATTTTCCTACCTATTACTTTTACAACATTAATTGATTCATACATATTAAATACAATGATATCATAAAACTGATTTTGATTCAAATTTTGTCAAATATATAGTAGCATGACTAGTAACGAACCATAGATACAATTTTATATATCTCTCTATTGTCATATTCATATTTATACTAACAATGTCTTGGAACACATGGTGATGTGATTTACATAAGAGTGTAGTAGTGGAAATAAGTGGTCATTTTAATTTAGTTATCATTGGATGTTCTCATGTTGGTATAATATTTATTGATTGGTTATGGACAAATTCTTGAATCTTTCACTACCTATTACTTTTAAAGCATTAATTGATTCATATATATTAAACAAGCAACGATATCATAAAAGTGATTTTGATTAAAATTTGGGTAAACAAACACAATAACTACAAAAGCAAAATACCTCAAAAGAAAATTAATACTTATCTTATTATACTCTTTTTTGCCAACCATATCAAGATTGTATATTTTCATGTTTCATTGATTTCAATTGAGTACATCAATTTTTTTACATAAAATCATAGATTCTCTTTCAGATAAGAAGTCACTATAATTTAACATAGAAAATATGAGTTTTCATTTGAGAGAAATGTGTTATTGTTATTAATTTTTTATTTTTTTTAGTTTAAAAGAAAAATCCTAACAAATATTAGCATGACTACTAATGAACCATAGAACGTGTCTATATGTTTCCCTATTGTCATATTAATATTTATACAAACAATTCCTTCGAGCACATGGTGATGTGAATTGCAAAGAAATATTGTAGTGGAAATAAGTGGTCTTTTTTTTGAGTTATACTTGGATATTCTTATTTTAATTCAATATTAGTTGGTTGGTTATGGACAAATTCTTGAATGTCTCTACCTATTACTTTTACAACATTAATTGATTCATACATATTAAACACAATGATATCATAAAACTGATTTTGATTCAAATTTTGTCAAACATATAGTAGCATGACTAGTAATAAACCATAGATACGATTGTATATATCTCCCTATTGTCATATTCATATTTATACTAAAAATTTCTTTGAACACATGGTGATCTGATTTACATAAGAGTGTAGTAGTGGAAATAAGTGGTCATTTTAATTGAGTTATCTGTAAGCCATAAGCTTCCCTGATCTAGTTTTTGATTTAAGTCCTAAACATACAAGTGCACATGAAATATTTGCTTTATCTAATGTTTTGAATCAAGAAACATTTCAGGCAAACATGAAGACACCACACACATGGAACAATAGTTTGCAACTCAAGGAATCAATCACAGTTGGAGGATGCACTTGAGGAAGATGCAATTTTTGTATAGTTGTATTAGGTGTCTAGGTATCAAGTTAAGTAAACAATCACTAGAGTCTCACACAAGACATTGCCAATAAACTTTTGTCATTCATTCATGTGTTATGAAACTTAACTCTGAAAAACTCGATTGAACAATCGATTGAATGGGTCATCAATCGAATGGCACATAAACTGTCATAAACAACTGAGGTCTGTAACAAGATCACTCGATTGTCCAGTCGATTGCACAATAGATTGACAATTCGATTGACGCTGAAGTTTAAGTTACAGAGAGCACTCAGTTTGTGCCCACTCGATTGACCACTCGATTGTCCACTCGATGGGCAACTTGATTGTTTGCAGTATCTGAGTCACTTTGACCACGATACTCGATTGACCAATCGATTGATGCTATATTTCAAGTCACAGTGAGCACCCAGTTTTGAACAACTCGATTGCTCACTCGATTGAAAGGAAATTATAGCATCAGGTCTGAATCACTTTGATCACGACACTCGATTGACCAATCGATTGATGCTATATTTCAAGTCACAGTGAGCACCCAGTTTTGGCCAACTCGATTGAAAGAAAATTAGAGCATCAGGTCTGATTCATAAATTGAATCAATCGATTGACCAATCAAGTGAAGCTTGTATAATTCAAGTTTCCAGAAACACAGAAAATACGACACTCGATGCAGCAATCGATTGTATCCTTACAAACTCGATTGGGCAATCGATTGTCCTGGTGTTTTCCTTGAATATATATATGATGCTTCAAATCTTTTTAAAAGAACTTTTTTAGAACAACTTGCATAACTCTTGCATAAAAACTTTTCACATCTTTTCAGAATCTCTTGCTCTGAATCTTGCATATCTCTGAAAATACTTTGAAAGAAAAGTTTTCTAACACACAAAAATATTCATTGGCAAATCAAATCTTTTGTGTGATGCTAGAGTGATTGAACACATTTCTTGATACTACTTTTCTTTGTTCGTGAAAAAGACAATTCTTTGTAATTGATGCTGTAACAAATCCAGTTTAGAAACTGGTGGCTATCCTTGTTGGTGTGGTATCATGAAGAGGAAGTCTACTTTGATCTTGTGTGAGTTTGGGGATAAACTACAAGGATCAAAGGGGTGACAAGATAGAAGTGAAGGGAGTTAGATTGATAGGTCGTGTAGAAGACTGGAAAATCTATAAAAGTACTCGAATTCATTCTATAGTGGAAAAGGCTGAAATCATGATTATGATTTCAGGACTGGATGTAGGTCGTTGGATCAACGGCTGAACCAGGATAAATCTTGGTGCAATCTTTCCTATCCCTTCTCTTTAATATTCAGCATTGTTTAATTGCTTATTCTTGTATGCTCCTTGAATAATCTTGTATGTGATTTTAAGTTTCCGCTGTGTGTGTAAATTGTATGATTGTTGCATGATAGATATGGGAATTATGTCTAACTAGTTGGAGTTGATCTTAATTCTCTTGTTATTAATCATAAAAGAAGTCATAGTTTTCCAACATTATCTTGGAATGTTTTCGTGTTGGTATAATATTGATTGATTGGTTATGGACAAATTCTTGAATCTTTCATTATTTGGTTCATATATATTAAATAAGCAACGATATCATAAAAGTGATTTTGATTAAAATTAGCAAAACAAACACAATAACTACAAAAGCAAAATACCTCAAAAGAAAATAAATACCTATCTTATTATATACATTTTTTTGCCAACCATATCAAGATGGTATATTTTCATGTTTCATTGATTTCAATTGAGTACATCAATTTTTTACATAAAATCATATATTCTCTTTCAGTTAAGAAGTCACTATAATTTAACATAGAAAATGTGAGTTTTCATATGAGAGAAATGTGTTATTGTTATTAATTTTTACTTTTTTTAGTTTAAAAGAAAAATCCTAATATATAATAGCATGACTACTAATGAACCATAGAACGTGTCTATATGTTTCCCTATTATTATATTAATATTTATACAAACAAATTCTTTGGAGCACATGGTGATATGATTTGCATAGGAATGTTGTAGTGCAAATAAGTGGTCATTTTTTTGAGTTATACTTGGATCTTCTCATATTGGTACAATATTGGTTGGTTGGTTATGGACAAATTCTTGAATATTTCCTTACCTATTACTTTTACAACATTATTTGATTCATACATATTAAACACACAAGGATATCATAAATGTGATTTTGATTCAAATTTTGTCAAACATATAGTAGCATGACTACTAACGAACTATAGAGACGTGTTGATATGTTTTCCTATTGTCATCTTCGTATTTATACTAACAATTTCTTGGAGCACATGGTGATGTGATTTACATAAGAGTGTAGTAGTGGAAATAAGTGGTCATTTTATTGAGTTATCCTTGAATGATCTCATGTTGGTACAATATTGATTGGTTGGTTATGGACAAATTCTTGAATCTTTCACTACCTATTACTTTTACAACATTAATTGATTTATATATATATATATATATATATATATATATATATATATATATAAATACAATAACTACAAAAGCAAAATACCTCAAAAGAAAATTAATACCTATCTTATTATACACTTTTTTGCCAACCATATCAAGATTGTATATTTTCATGTTTCATTGATTTCAATGGAGTAAATCAATTTTTTACATAAAATTATAGATTCTCTTTCAGTTAAGAAGTCACTATAATTTAACCATTTGATTTTTCAATAGATCTATGAAATATTCATATATATTTAGATCTTTGAACTAATCTACATTCAATTGTATATTATCAAACAATGAAATATATTAAAATATTTAAACAAATTAACTTTTATTATATCTAAGTTAAAAATTATATTGATAAGAACTTAAGTTTTAGGGGTTAATCTGGAAAAAAGAAAATTAAACAAATAAAAAAATACTTACACAAATAATTATATATTAACAAATTGTCACAACACACTCTCTAACGAGATCTTCGTAGAAACAACAAAATTGGAACTTAGATCATTGTGAGATACATATGAGCTAAATTCTTATTGGCTAATATACACTTCTTTATCCATAAATACATAATTTTTTTATTAATTGAAACTCAAATTGAATTATTTAAAAATGTGAGTTTCATATGATAGAATATGTGAGTTTTCATATGAGAGAAATGTGTTATACTTGGATATTCTATACATATAGTAGCATGATTACTAATGAACCATAGACACATGTCTATATGAATCCCTATTATTATATTAATATCTATACAAACAATTCCTTGGAGCACATGGTGATGTGATTTGCATAGGAATATTGTAGTGAAATTAAGTGGTCATTTTTTGAGTTATACTTGGATATTCTCATGTTGGTACAATATTGGTTGGTTGGTTATGGACAAATTCTTGAATATTTCTCTACCTATTACTTGTACAACATTAATTGATTCATACATATTAAACACACATGGATATCATAAAAGTGATTTTGCTTCAAATTTTGTAAAACCAACACAATAAGTACATAAGAAAAATACCTCAAAAGCAAATTAATACCTATCTTATTATACATTTTTTTGTCAGCTATATTTACATTGTATATTTTTATGTTTTCTTGATTTCAATCTCAAGGTCTTCTATCTCTACACTTTGTTTTTGAGTTAGAGAGATATGGACAATGAAGAAATTTTATCAATACCTTCTACACTTGCAAGTACAACACCTGGTATCGCTCTTTCTATTAGCTTGAGGTATAAGAAAAATGAAAATCTTTTTGTTGATAGAAAGATATCATTTTCTAAAGAATATGAATTGTTTTGTTGTTGAAGAATAGAATTTGGAAGATGGTTCTTTACCTGAAGTGTCTTGTGTTTTGCTATTGTCACCTACTTTTATCCCTCTTCTAAAAAGGTGCATTTCATTTACATTTGTGACATTTTTTGATATTATAGAGAATTAAAGTTAAATTTAGTTAATACAATCCTTACAATTTTGAATTGATTGGAGTTGAACATAAATGAATAAAAGTTATTAGTATAGGTTGGAGCAGAGTTTATAGGCACATTCATTCTAATGTTTGCTGGAATGGGAACTACAATAGAGAACCAAAAGGTTAAAAATTCAGAGACACTAATTGGATGTGTTGGAGCTAGTGGACTTGCTGTTATGATTATAATGCATTAGAACATGAAGCAATAGTACTTTGAAGCGAGCATCTAAGAGCTACTAACACTTTGATCAATAAGACATAATGTAAATATATGAACCTATACATTTAGTTGTGCATATGAGCGATAATTAAAATAACAGTACAACAATTTCAGAATTGAGAAAATATTAAAATCAAGACAGCAATTTGTGGATTACATAAGTCGTATACTTCCTCTCAGATCTCTTTGAGTTGTCTCTGATGATAACAACTACGATGGTGCAACCATTCTGTCTGCTAAAATCATTCTCATTTGTCGCGACAGTTTGATTTATCATTTATCTCACTCCTAATGTTGCTTTGACTTTGGGAAATACTTGTCCTATTGTCATTTGCACTAAGATTAAATGAGCCATTACTTTGCTTAATCCATTTACATTGAAGAATCATTTATTATGTGTTTATGAGTATTGGAGGGAACCCTTCAATTATTTATTCACTAGTGAACATTTAGTGAAATATTCACTAGGGAACCTCTCAATGCTTTTTATTTATTTATTTATTTAATTTGCAATTAACGTTCCATGTTTTATTTTTTATGATTTAGTACTAGTAATTCATACATTTAGTTATTGTGTTCACCTTTCATTATTAAGCTTTCAATTAAACCAATTATGTTCTTGGTATTGAATTTGTTTAATTATCTTATCATTACACTTTAGGGTCACTGACTCGCCATGATAAGAAAAAAAATTTAATTGTTAATAAATATTCCATTGTTATGTTGTTTGCATAATTTATGTTATAACATATGTTAATTAATTATGCAGACTGAAGTTAAGACACCAATAGTTCACTCACTACAAGAAAAACTTAAATTTGTGGCCAACTTTATAAATATTTTGTGGCCGAATAAAACCCTCACAAATTAGTGACCGAAAAAGCCCTCACAAAGGCCAAAATTGAAATTGGTCTTTATTTGTGGCTGAAAAAGCCCTCACAAATTTTTAAATATTTAACTGGATTTTGTGGCTGCCTAAGCCCTCACAAAATCACAAGGCAGCCACAAAATTCAGTTAAATATTTAAGGAGTTTGTGAGGGCTTTTACAGCCACAAAAAATGCATTTGTGAGGGCCAAATCCGTCATAAAGGAGTGACGTGACCAGTGACATTTGTGGCTGCAAAGGCCGCAACAAAAGAATGACCACGTGGAATTTGTGGCTGGAAAAGCAGCCACAAAGGATTGAGCACGTGAAATTTGTGGCTGCAAAGGCCGCCACAAATGCTCAAGCAACACTATATATATTTCTCCCCCTCCTACTTCATTTTTTCACATCTAACTTCTCTCTAAAACCTCATTCTAACTATTCTCTCCTCCTTCTCTCTACACAAAATTACTCTTAAGCTTCATTTAAATATAATTATAATTATTAATTTAAATATTTTATTATTAATAATTTAAATATTTTTTTATTAATTTAAATATTTTATTATTAATATTTTATTATTTAAATTAATCTTTAATGTAATTATTAATCTTTATTTTTAATTTAAATATTTTATTTTAAATTTTTAATTATATTAAGATTTAGTTTATTATATATTACATTTAATTTATAATTACATTATATTTTAAATTTAATTTAAATTTTAATTTAATTATAATTTAAATTTTAATATTATAATTATATTAATTTATTATATATAATATTATAATAAACTATTAATTTTGAATTTAAAAATTAATTTATTAAATACGAATTATTTTGTGGCGGCCTAAGCCCTCACAAAATATATTAATTTTTAATTACATTGGCATTTGTGGCGGCCAAAAGCCCTCACAAATTTCCATTAATTCAGTTTCCTATTGCCAAATCCCCTTTGTAATCTCATTTTTAAGTATACAATTTTGTCTCAAAGCTTTAGAGGTGCAACAAAACTTGATTATGCAACTCTTGCACTCTCTAACATGGCTAGTTGTTGTTGTTCTTTTTCGCACATACAGTTAGTATAATGACTAATATATATGTGATATCATATTTCACAAATCAACTTAAAGAAGACATTACAACTTCACCGTGTTGCTGTAAAATTTTGTTGTGCAGAAAACTCTTATCTAGTCTAAAGTTGCATTTCGTGCCTCTCAATTAATCCTATATTCCCCATTTAAAAAATTTAAGTTAGGATACCAATAATTCACCTTATGGTTCCCTAAGTTGGTTTAATTAGTCAAATTTCCATTGATTCAGTTTTCTATTGCCAAATCCCCTTTGTAATCTCATTTTCAAGTATACAATTATGTCTCAAAGTCTTAAGGGTGCAACAAAACTTGATTATGCAACTCTTGCACTCTCTAACATGACTAGTTGTTGTTCTTTTTCTCACATACAGTTAGTATACTAGCTAGTATATATGTTATATCATATTTCATAAATCTACTTAAAGAAGACGTTACAACTTCACCGTGTTGCTGTAAAATTTTGTTGTGTAGAAAATTCTTACCTAGTTTCAAGTTGCATTTTGTACCTCTAAATTAATTCTATATTCCCCATTTAAAAAATGTAAGTTTGAAATGCCTAAAATAGCTTGAAGTAAATTGTAAAAATTAAAAAAGTGTCATTATACTCCCACAATTTGTATTTCCTCACTGGAAAGTTTAGAAGGAACTAAATTTCCGATAGTCATTTTCAATATCGGAAATTTGAAATTTCCGATAGTTTATTTTCAATACCGAAAACTTTAAATTTCTGGGTGAAACTCTCGAAAATTTCATTTTTTCAAATTTTCGGTATTGACTCAT
Organism: Cicer bijugum; assembly: GCA_037974875.1. Lineage (NCBI taxonomy): Eukaryota > Viridiplantae > Streptophyta > Magnoliopsida > Fabales > Fabaceae > Cicer > Cicer bijugum. The sequence goes on from JBBPBT010001178.1 coordinate 11,638,958, forward strand.
AACTATCGGAAATTTCCGAGAAGTTCACCGAAATTCCATTTCTCATTGAAATTCTTTGAACAATGTTTGTTTTTGTTGCATTTTTTTTTAGTGAGGACCAGAGCGAGTAATGATAATAACTACTCGATTTTGTCGGTCAATCTCTCTTGCTCATGATTGACAGTTTCTCATTATTAAAAAATTTGATCAAATGTGAATGTTTCAGTCAAATCTATGCATAAAATCTATGTTTGTTCCATCCTTATTTAAAAAAAAGAAAGTTAAAAAATTCAAAAAAAAAAATTAAAAAAAAAACATACAGGATTTTTGAAATTTATGGTTGAGTAAAAGTAATTATCGGAATTTTAAACTTTTGAAATTTTCGATATTATAAAATTAATTACTAGAAATTTCAAGACACAATTTTTTGGTAGTATAAATAATTTACCGTTGTCGACGAAATTTTCGGAAATAAATTGTATAACTGAAAATTTTAAAAATAAAATTTTCAGTAGTTATAAATTGTATACCAGATTTTTAGACGAAAAATTTTACTTAACGGATTTTTAGGCGAAAATTTTTACTTATCGAATTTTTAGCCAAAAAAATTGACTTAATTGATATTTAGTTGACGGGATCAAATTTTAAAGTAATTTTTTTTAACCATTTACTGATTAAAAATTAAAGGGATAATTTTGAATTTTTAATAATTTAAAAGGGTATACATCCAATTGAGGGATACAAAATATTATATATCTCTAAATTCAAGGATCAAGCTGTGTTTTTGCCACTTGACTTGCTCTTTATTTCCTTTGAGTCTAAATTTCATCTTTATTTTAGCATTCTAACTCAAACCCCATCAATTTGAACATATTTTTTCATTGTTATTACCTCTTATTAAGTTCATATTCTTTATGACTTTCATTTGATTTACACAAACTTTGTATGGCATTGTATGACCACTAAACTCAATAAATATGATTCAAGTTTAACATAACCATGATTAAAAAATATGAGAAGACGTCTTGCCAAAATTTAACATAACCATTTTTTGTGGGAAAATATCCAAGTTTAATAATTTAATAAAAAAAATATTATAATAACAATAAGATAGTTTATACAATTCAAGTTTAGAATGAGAACAGTTTCAAAATAAAGGTTTTTTTACATTAACTCTTTTAAATAAATAAATTTCAAAATAATTATTTATAATTAAGTCTAACTCAGGAGATTACGGCAAAAAAAAGGTAATATCTAGCAAAAGAAAAAAGTAAATTTAAGGGTGTTAGAATGTAGCAATATATTGATGGAGTTGCCAATTGCAGAATTTTGGCCTCATCATGAAGGGTATTGTTGATACTTTGAAGCTTTGTCTTGTTTATGTTTTAATTTCTCCAATTTCTATTATATATTGTGTTAATATTTCTCTATTAATTAATCTTCCAAAGATACCTGTGTGATGTTCTTGGTAATCATGGCACTTTTCGGGTCACTCGTCGGCCCATGACATCAAAAAATATTAAACTTGTTTAATAGTAGACCAATTTACCTGTGGAGTAACTTTGATATCAAACACACAATATTTTATATAAATTTTAAATTTATATAAATGTAATTTTATTATCAATATTTATTTATTTGTTTTACCAGTTTATTATACATTTATTTAATATATTTAATAAAGTAGAAAATAATTTTAAAATTTTAAAAAAATTTATAGAATTGTTCTACTAAATACGAACTTTTAAAATTATAATAGAGTTACTTTATGAATCAGCATTTTTTCACTCTTAAATTCAATTTTAAGATTGAATTATAATTTATACAATCATTGTAAATAATGTCATACACGTGAAAGGTTATATTTCCTAAATTATGAATTGTGAAACTAATCATGCTATTAGTTATCATTGAAGTTTCAATTAATTTAAAGTTGGATTTATTGCTCACGATATTTTTCATTTATTTAGTCTAATTATTTGAATATACGAAGGTGACACTCAAGAGTTATTTCATATATAAAAATAACCTGAATATAGATAGATTAACATTGAAGTAATATCTTAAATATAAATTACTTTTTTCTGTCAAGTCAAATATAAATTACAAATTGCTATATTTGTCTCATTTACTAACCACATCTCATACATTATTATGTGTTTCTCTAAAAAATAAATAAATGAATCCAACCCATTATTCGGATCTATCGTTATAACTACTTAATTTGTAATATAAACTCTAATGGCTGTGAGACGATCGGACGGACAATAACAAAAGTAGACAGAACCTCCGATCAAATACACAAAAATTCCTTTTACTGCTTCACTCGATGTATTCTTGAACTTACAAACTTTGTCGTGATTTACAAAATCGTCTGTAAGTGGCGTCATAGCAATATTTCTACATGTTTACTTGATAAAGATTAAGTTTTAGCATCATTGAAAATAAATTTAAAAATTAAATTGCAACGAGTAATTAAAAATAAAAAGATTATCATTCTTGTTAGTTAAAATGAATAAATTTATATTTTAGTCAAAATTTAGTTTTGAAAAATCGGCAAATGTAAAGAGTTACACTATCATTATATATTTTATTAGTTTTAATCCCTCAGTTTTCATTAAAATAAAATTTTAATAATATAAAGTTTTATTAAAAGATATATAAAATTTAATTAAAATAAATTCAAGTCTATGTAACAATGTAACATTTTAGAAAACTTATTTTGTACCTCTATTTTTATACTTATACCTCTATAATTTTTAGAAAATGTCAATTATACTTTCAATTTTTTTTATTAATTTAATTTTTTTTTACCATTTCATTTTTTTGGAATCACAAAAATATTTTTGGTATGCATTATTTTCAGAATTTTTTTTTCAAGTTTTTCGGTACAGAAGGTTGTTACTATAAAATTTTTAAAAAAAATTCCGATACAGAAGTGAATGATTGTACTACCGAAAAACTTCATTTGAAAGATTTTCGGTATAGGTGTTTCTGAAAAACTTTCTCGAAAAGATTTCCGATACACACCATTTTTTTTAATTTTATTATTTTTATAAATTATAATACACCATTCAATAATTAACACACCATAAATATTTTTAAATAATAATATATCATAAATAGTTAATCATTAATATAAAACAAATCATTTCCGTAACAAGTTCCATAGACGACAAAGATTCAAAGTCTTGTATTATTTCTATCAGTTAAAATCAAATAAATTAAATAAATACTAATATAATAAAAAACAAATATTTTAAAAAAATCAAATAACTACCAGAAAACATGTGATGAAGTTTTCCGGTGACTTTCGGAAATGTTACGTTCAAGTATGCCAGCAGTGAAAATTTTTCAAAAAAGTTAAAATAAATTTTTTGATAATTTTGAAAAACTTAAAAAAAAATATTTTCAAAAATAATGTTATATACCGAAAAACTTCTTTAAATTTTTCCGAAAGAAATTTTTTTTTATAACTTTTATGTTCTGGAAATGTTAAATGAAGAAATAAAAAAATAATATATTTTTTATATTTATGAAAGTATTTTAATATTTTCCTTTAGTTTTTAGGGGTGCAGATATAAAGGAGGGGTTGCAGGATAAAATTTTCAAAATTTTATTAACTATCAATCAATATAAAATACTGTTTCAGCTCAAATACATTAGAGGATTTTTACTACATTTAGAAAAACTATGGGCTTAAGAAAATTGATTCAGCCCAAATACCCTTTCAGACCCACCTAATGCCCGGTCGGGCAAGACTGAACTCATCTCCCTCTTTGCACCGCCTACGACACGTCATTCTCTCTGTTTGCACCGTCGCGGCGCCCGCGCCTGCCGCCGGAGTCAAAACCTCGTCCGTCGCCTTCTCCTCCTTCTTCTTCAACTGTTGGTAATTATAATGTTTCGTAGTTCGATCTTAAGGGAATCCTAGATTTGTGAACCATAGTCTGTTTTTCATTTTAATTTCACGCAATTGGTGATTGAAATAGCTATTTGATTGGTTGAATTTCTGTAATGTCCAATGTCATGTTTCCTTCGTAGGTTCAGATTTCCCCCTTTTATCAGAACCCTAAAATTTCCCTAATTGTCTTTTGAGAGAATTGCTTATATCATAATACTGCTGCTAAATGACATAAATTGTTAGGTTTCATAAATTATAAATTCTGATCACTGTCTTAAGTGAAAAAATTATGTAGAATCTAGGTCTCACCGTCTCATGTTCCAGGCAATATTATAATTGTTAAACACTTCTAATCATACAAATGGTAAGGTTTCATGAATAATTGTTAGTTTGATTACTAGAGTGAATAGGAAGCTCGGGTATCGGATTTAAATAAGTCATGGGTGTATGTCAGTACATAAATATAAGGTACCTAAGATATTCATTATTCATGGAAATGTATGACATAGTCTAGAACTTTGCTTCAATGAGCAGGGAATTAAAATGAACCACAGTAGTATAAGGATAACAGATAAGAAAACTACATCTTTGACTTTCATCTAAGTTTGTCTCCCTGCATTGGCTTCTAGGACTGGAACGGTTCAACCACCCACGCCCACGTGCTCTGACTCTAGTGGCACCATTAACTGCATTAGTTTACTATTTAGTGCTTTTTCATGGGAATGAAATTTAAAACATGCATGAGCAGCTAGACAGAATAAGTCAAAAAGTTAAATATGAAAGAAGAATGAGAGGACCTTCTAGTTTCTTCACCTTCATCTCTAATTTTGTTGTACTGAAGTTAAATAGTTTACCTCCACTGAATTAAAATGTAGCTTGATAAAGCCCACATCAAAGAGATGCAGTTTTTGTTGACCCTATCTGTCCTTTTATTATCTTGAATTGTTTGATGTGATTAGTGTCTTGTTTAATGCTGAATCTATGGGTTATATTATATGGAACTGTTGACTGATGCCTAAACTGTGTAGTAGATAAAGGAAGATAATTCAAATCTTTTGGGAAACCATATTGTACATGCTATAACAATAAACAAATGTTCATAATTTTAGTTCTATTAGTAGGAAGTACTGCTAAACTTTGACGATAATGTGAATGGGACATATACTGAAAGTAAGGGGATCCTTGCTGTCTTAGACGAGGACATTGATATATGTATGGAATTCAAAGGTTGAAAAACAAATATATTTGTTGCTTCTTTCTCTAATGTTTCAAGAATTTAAGTTGTTTCTCCAATGTTGTTTTTGCTCTGTATGCGTGTCTATGTCTATGTTTTAACATAATCTCAGAAGTATAGGAGGAAGCAACCATTGGGAACATTTACTAACAACGTTTTGTTTGATGTGAAGCAGTTGATCCAGATTCTCAATGGGGAAAAATGACTTTCTCACACCTAAGGCAATTGCCAACCGAATTAAAGCAAAAGGACTGCAGAAGCTTCGGTGGTATTGTCAGATGTGCCAGAAGCAGTGTCGTGATGAGAATGGGTTTAAATGTCACTGTATGAGTGAAGGGCACCAGCGTCAAATGCAGATTTTTGGACAAAACCCCACCCGCATAATTGAGGGTTATACCGAAGAGTTCGAGACAACTTTTCTCGAGCATATGAAGCGAAGCCATCGGTTCAGCCGTGTGGCTGCAACTGTAGTTTATAATGAATACATAAATGATAGAAACCATGTTCATATGAACTCCACGCAGTGGGCCACACTTACTGAGTTTGTTAAGTACTTGGGTCGAACTGGAAAGTGTAAGGTTGAAGAAACACCCAAGGGATGGTTCATTACATATATAGATAGAGATTCAGAAACACTTTTCAAGGAGAGGATGAAGAATAAGAGAGTCAAGGCAGATTTGGTAGATGAAGAAAAGCAAGAGAAGGAGATCATGAAACAGATTGAAAGGGCTGAGCAATTGATGCAACTATCTAATCCTGAGTCTGGTCAGCCTTCACAGATTGAGCCTCCGAGGGAGCTAAATGTAGAAGATGGAATTAAGATAGGATTTTCTCTTGGGTCATCTGCTAGACCTATGACCAAGGAAAAAGGTGAGGCATCGGCAATGGTTTTTGATGAGGTTGAGGAAAAGGAATATGAGGAAAGGAATCCTAGAAACAATCTGAAGAGGAAAGAAAGTGGTGGTGGAAAATCAACATTGGAAGAAATGATCAGGGAGGAGGAGAGGAAAAAGGAAAAAATAAACAGGAAGGATTATTGGTTGCATGAGGGAATTGTTGTTAAGGTTATGAGCAAAGTGTTGGCAGAGAAAGGGTATTACAAGCAAAAGGGGGTTGTGAGAAAGGTGATTGACAAGTATGTAGGGGAAATAGAAATGCTAGAAAGCAAGCATGTGGTAAGAGTTGATCAGGAAGAGCTTGAAACTGTGATTCCACAGGTTGGGGGACGTGTAAAAGTAGTCAATGGGGCATACCGTGGATCACTTGCGAGGCTTCTGGGGGTGGATACAGATCATTTTTGTGCTAAGGTGCAGATAGAAAAAGGACCCTATGATGGTAGGGTACTTAAAGCCGTGGAATATGAGGACATTTGTAAATTAGCCTAGTGAGTTCAATGAAATACTAACTCTGATTCTCTTTTGCATGAATTGGAGCATTTGCTCTTATTTATCTTTCTTCTGTGTCTTCTTTATAGCATAAAATCATGGCTGTTAGCCTACTATCTTGTATTATTTTGGACAGAAATGTTGCTTGGTATTTTAGAATCCTGACTATAATAATAATAATAATAATAATAATAATAATAATAATAATAATAATAATAATAATAATAATAATAATAATAATAATAATAATAATGTGAGTAAAGTTGAGTTCTGTGTGTGGTATTTGCTTTCTTCTGTGTGTGATATTTATTTATTTTAATTTGAGTGCAGTTTTTATATACTAAAGAAAATAAGAAATGCTCTTTGTCCTTTTTTTTTTACAAAATGCCTTGAAATAGAAACAATGGTTATGATTTTTTCCATAGTATTATTATGTTCCATCATTTGATGTGTCAAGCGCAAGTGGTTAGTGCGTGTGAATGTTGTAAATTTTGGAATATTGAATTTCATTCTGAGTCAAAATAAAATTTCGATGTATACGAGGCTTTCATGTTAGCAAAAATACATCCCCTTTTGATTATATTATTCAAAGTAAGCAGTTTTAATATAATCATTCATTTATCTATGTTGAAAAAGAAATAAACAAATAAAGTTTACTTGGTAATTTTCTTTAATGTTTACTTCATAGTATTATGTATTGTTTTTTTAATATATAATGCAATTTTTTTTACTTGTTAAAGTATAATTATTTTATACATTATATAATTTCAGTTTTAATTTATCACTGACTGACTCATCAATACATTTAAAAAGTTCTAATTACTTATAAGAACGTTCATTTTAATAATTCATACAAAAAAATACAAACCATCCAATATCTTCAAATCATACAATGAAGAATTTTGAATTTTGTTTTAATTATTATAATAGATATTCAAGTTCATATATCAATATTATTACGTAGGAAATAAATTTTTTTTCTCTATGTTGAATGTGTCTCCCATAACATTTTTTTTATAATTAAAAAAACAAAAATCATAATTGAAACAACAAAAAAGTGAATAATATTAAATATTTAGAAATAAATAACTTTTAATTGTTTTATTATTCACTCGAAATTTTCTATGTCTTAAACATTCATAGACTTTTCTTGCCTATAATTTTTTTTAACCACTCTTGAAGTTTTCTTGACCGTGTCAAATAATTATTTGAAAATTTTAAGTCACACACAAATGAATTATTTCAATATTTTGAATTTAACAAACTATTACTCACGAATGAATGTTATAATATATCACAAAACACATAATATTATTTAGTGCATGCTTAGATCAACAATGAGATTGATAGAATTACGATGAACATATAAAATTAAAAATGTGAAAAATTATATAAATTTATAAATCTAATGTTTCAAAACTAATATAAATTAGGCTAAATTACATACATGGTCCCTTAACTTAATTTCAGGTAACGTTTTAGCCCTTTATCTTTTTTTTTTCCCGAGTTGGTCCTTTATTTTAATTTTAAGTGACAATTTGATATTTTATGTTTTAAAATGTCAACATTGTTGTCCTTTTTTTTAAAAAAAATTCAAAAAAAATCATCAAATTTTTCAACCAAAACCCATAAAATTGATAATCATCGTCAATAAAATATAAATTTAATCAATTCATAACTTAAATATTGAAATAAACTCATATTTTCATTCTTTATTTGATGTTGACAATAAAAATATGAGTGTATTTGAATATTTTAGTTATAAATCTGATAAAATTTGCATTATATTGAAGATGATTATCAATTTTATGGGTTTTGATTGAAAATTTTGATGATTTTTTTGAATTTTTGTATAAAAAGGGATAACATTGTTGAAATTTTAAAACATAAGATATCAAATTGTCACTTAAAATTAAAATAAAGGACCAACTCAGGAAAAAAAAAAAGATAAATGACTAAAACGTTACCTGAAATTAAGTTAAGGGACCACTGATGTAATTTAGCCTATAAATTATATAAAATGAAGAAATATTATAGTTATAACTTTAACAACAAAAATACTTAACTATTTAACAAATATATTGTTAGAAGAACCACTTCAATGAAATTAAAAAGCTCGAATAAATCAATTTCACATTTAAATATATTTGGCATGAATTGTATTAATCAACAATGTTTTACTTTTTCTTTTACTAAAACAAACCTAACTTATATATAAAAAAAATATTTACCTTTGAGTACATAAACACTTGAGTATTTTCTTCTGTAAAACAAAATTAACATTACTTTTAAATTACATATTATTGTTATTTTATATTCTATAATATATTAAAAAATTTACCGCAAAGCGCACAAGTTAGTATCTAGTTTAAATTACATTCAACATCTTTCTAGGCGCAAGTCAAATGTCTCTCATCATACTAGTTGCATGTTTGTTTCCCCTTTGAAAAAAAAAATGATAGTGTGTTCAAATGAAATTTCAATTTGTAGGTTTATCTCTCAATGTGTGCTAAAACTTACGAAAGATTCAAATTAATATTGTGTTTTCATTGTTCGATATGAATCAACGATCGAGATTGACTAACCGTATAAAACTGATTGTGTAATCTAAATTATCTGATCTCAAATCGATGACTTAGATTATTTATCTGATCTCAACAAATTATTTACAATGTGAAATTATGTGATGAAGTAATTGCAACAAATACTAGTCCAACTTAAGAAACATTTAACCCCAGAAATAAACATAGGCTAAAACAACTGCCAACCACTCTTTCTCATAAACATTCTCACCTCTGGCAAGAACAAATAAATGTCTTCACAATATTTATCACAAAGAAAATGAATAATGCAATTAAGCACATGTCTTAACATAATTGAAATAAAGCAACATGACATCAATATTCAATATTCAAACCAAGGAAAATTGTCAACATCCAAATATATGATCCATGGCTTGTGCATATATATAAAAAAAAAAGGCTAAATATTTCAAGATAGTTTTGCGGATGAGATGAGTTAAATCAATCTTTTCCCGAGATGCAGATGTTGGAACCGCCACTAGTAGTACCTAATTTGAGTAACATATTAAGCCAAAAATAATAACATAGTAAGCCAAAAGAATAATGAATTGATCATATGCAAATATATAGCTGAAGCATATAGGATGAAACAAGACATCAAATTTTCTATGGAATCTACTTGGAACAATGGATCATTGATGATTTAATTTTTTTTGGAAGAAGCTTAGACTATTTAACCGACATAATGAAATTATTAAAAATTAGCAAAATAAAAGTCCTCTAAAAAGCGACTTTTATGGGGTCAGGGAGAGTAAAAGGAAGGAATGGATGAATGGGCCTGAATTAATGGGTAAATTAACAAACTACAACTGTTGAACAGAAAAAAAAAAAAAAACTATAATCATATCTTTGCTCAAAACCATAAGTATACAAAAGTATGACGCCTTTAAAAAATTATAAATAACTTATTAAATATTCAATAAAAATTCGCCACATGAATAAATTTACTCATGTTACTTACAAACTAATATTTACTGCACTTATAATTATAGTTATGTGGTTAATTTTTATTGGATTTACGTAATTTTTAAAGATAATCTAAAATATTTAGGCTTAATTATAATTTTGGCTCTTTTATTTGAACTGAATCACGAAAATAATTTTTTTTATAATTTGTTCACAATTTAATTAAGTGTCACTTTTTAAGCCACACCACATCATAAATGATTATAGTTCTATGTATAATTGTTGCACCACGAGATCTAGTGTGACTTAAATGATTCGGCTAAGATAAAGAAATCAAAACTGCAACTAAACAAAATATCTAATATAGTCATTAGATTAGACATCTATATCTATATATACATAATAAAATGTAGGCTAAATTACACTCATGGTCCCTTAACTTAATTTTAGGTAATGTTTTAGTCCTTTATTTTTTTTTTCAAATTGGTTCTTTATTTTAATTTTATGTGACAATTTGATATTTTATGTTTTAAAATTTCAACAATGTTATCATTTTTTATACAAAAATTCAGAAAAATCATCAAAATTTTCAATCAAAACCCATAAAATTAATAATCATCTTCAATATAATGCAAATTTTATCAAATCCATAACTCAAAAATTCAAATACACTCATATTTTCATCTCCAACAACATCAGATAAAGAATGAAAATATGAGTTTATTTCAAGATTTAAAATATGAATTTGATTAAATTTGTATTTTATGGGTTTTGTTTGAAAAATTTGATGATTTTTTTGAATTTTTATAAAAAAAAGGACAATATTGTTAAAATTTTAAAACATAAAATAACAAATTGTCACTTAAAATTAAAATAAAGGACTAATTTAAAAAAAAAATATATAAAAGACTTAAACGTTAATTGAAATTAAATTAAGGGTGCACAAGAGATATTTAGCCTAAAATATAATTATGGTTTTCTTTATTTCCAATAATTAGGAATCGTATTGGTTCTTAACATTTTGGACCAAAATAATCGACTTAATTTGAGTGTTTTGCACCAGCACCGACGAAAGTTTTTAACATTTATCCTTTTGCTATAATATTTCTATTACTGTTTGGCAACAAATCTATTGTTGCACTAGTCTGGATCCTCCTACTGGTCTATTTGGTGCTGCTCACTTTTTCCATTTTTGCAGCAATTCATGTGGAAAATTGATCAAGAAAATGAAGACCATCGTATGGGTGGCTACTACTTGGTACCTTTGGAACTTGAGGAACTTCATCAAACTAGTGCAGTAGATTATAGCTTGCATCAGTTAAGAATTTTTCAACAAATGTTTATTCCGGTTCTTCAATTTCTCTCTTTCTTTTCTTATTCTCCTTATCATTATTTTTCTAAAAGAGTATAGTAATAAAAAATTGTATAATTGCAGTTTTGATATTTTATTTTCATCAATTCATAAAATTGATTATTTATTTTAAAATTTCTATAGTTTTTATTTTTCTCTCGGTTTTTTAAATTAAAAATGAGTATTTCACATATTTTAAATGTTGTAATATATAATTTTATAATACAAAATAATTTAAATTGCATTAATTATTCATAAATTATTAATTAAATTACAAAAAAATTTATTAATTAAATTACAAAAATAAAAATTTGTAAAACAAAAAGTTAAAATTTTTATAAAATTTTATTGCAATTTCATAAATATTAATCACTCTACTTGTTAGTATTATATAGTAATTTATGTGTTAATATTATATAGTTATGTTATTTAAAATATCTCAAATCGTTATTTTTTAATTAAAAAAATCTTTAACACTATATCAAAACAGTAAGAGTAATTTATTGTAATGAAAAATATTAAGCGCGAGTTCTAGTGGAATGGTTGGTATGTAAAGTGTATGGAGTTATTTTCTTACTCACAAAATAATGAAAAAATATTAGTCTTATAGCAATCAAAATTCATAAACTTACATTTGGAGCTTCTCCATTTTTTTTTCAATTGTTTGTTTTTTCGATTGTATTCACTTGGCCGTTCACCGTCATTCTCATATCTTTCAACTTCTTGTAACTTCTCTGTTTTATGTATATACACCTGAGGAAAAAAAGTAATTGAAGTGACTTGTTTCATTTCAATAATTAAAAAGCAATAACATTTTAAGTTGGTGTGCTAAAAAAAGTACAAATTCATGATGTATATGTATTTATTGGATCATATCTTGCATTTTCTATTTTTCTTAATAAAATAAATTGATTTCAATATAGAGAAGGTGTACATACAACAACGAATATTTGATGATAAATAATGCATTAAATTTTCGCTATTTAAAACACTACAATGAGAACATGTTAGATACAATGCGAGCCAATATATCCATAATGTACTAAATTATGAATCAAACAAGGTTGCAAGTATTATATATGCAATTAAATATTAATTAAATTGGTGTCCAATTTCATTTTTTCCCTCTAATTTTGGTTAATTTCTAGTATAATTTGTGAAGGTAAAATGAGATGACAATTTAAAATTTTGAAGTATACAATACATCGTCAATTTTTTTTTGCCAGTCTTTCGATCTAAATCAATAATAGTTCAAAATAACATATGAAGTACTTAAAATTAAAATTATATTGATAAAGAATCAAAAGCAATAAATACATTTTTTTTTCATCATACAAAAACAGAAATCAACAAGTCACACATAATACAAAAATATATTCCAACGTTAATAAATTTTATAAAAAATAAAACAAAATAATATGGACCAAAAAAGAAGGGGTTCATTTGACTCGAAAACAAAAACTAAAAAGGGATATACAAATAGATGATTAGGTTTAGATACAATTATATATACTAGGGTTTAATAGAAAGATAAAAATCTTAGTAATCAAGAAGCTATACGTATATGATGGTATCTTCATTAGCCTTTTTGTAAGCTACGGGCATAGCTACAATAACTCCATCAGCATTTGTTGGCATTAATGAATGTTGCTGAAGCTGAAAAATAACATATATAAACAAGCAAATAGATTAATTAGATTTTGTCATTAAAAAAAAAAATTAAAAGCAAAACATAAGGAATAGGAGTTGCCAAAGAAAAAAAAGAAAAAACACTGAATTGTAAGTTCATAATATATATGTGCATTATGAGTATACCTTTCATGGCTAACTAGAATTAAAAACACTGACCCACTTTAACTTATAAAAGAGAAACGTGTTCTATATATATCAAGTTTAGGAGATTATTAAATCCCTTAATGTTGAAACAAACAGAGCAACAATATTACAAATAAACTAAAATTTAAAGTGTGTAAATAAATAAATAAATGGCATTTATAGAAAAAAAATCATTTTTATTTTATGTTGCTATATTTAAAATTTTAACATTTTATTAAATTTTTAAAATTACAAAATAATTGTATCATCAATTATACAAAATTTTTATATATTTATTTTATAGTAAAAAATAATTATATATTTTAATAAAAAAAATTCTATATACACATAAAAGTATATCACCTCTATATACACACTATATAAAAATAAAGAATCTAATTTTGATGGTAGTTTTTGAGATGAATTTGTTGGTTTACCACATAATTCCACAACTCCCTTGATACGACACGTCATCATCCTGTTTTCCTATCTATCCATCGTCCTCCTCTGAACCATTGCCACACAAACAACACAATGCTACTTTCCATGGCTATTTCATCTCCACCTCAAAACTTCACTTTTCTTCGCCAACTATCTTCTTCACCTTCTCCTTCTTCTTCTTCTTCTTCTTCTTCTTCTTCAATTTCTTTTACCACTAAACCTCTCCGAAACACTTGCTTCAAAATCAAAAGCCTTAAAACCGAAACAGAACCTTCGTCATCGGAGCCAGAACCAGGTTTCGATCCAAAATCCGGTGTATCCGTTTACAAACCTAAGTCCTATGAAGTTCTCGTCACTGACGCTGCTAATTCCCTCGCTTACGCTCTTCAAAACGGAAAACTTCGCCTCGAAATCGATTTCCCGTACGTAATACTACTATTCACTTTCAGTTACTCCAAATTCAATTCTATAATTTTTAATATGAATTCTAATCACCGAATTCAATGATTTTCTTAAGGAATATAAGAAAAGTATATTGAATGCATGAGAGAATTGTTCAATTACATTAAAATGATACATGATTTATATAACTAACTAGTTAATATAACTAACTATATCAACTAACTAACTAACTAACTAACTATTGTTTAATAAGAAATGTGCTTAAGCTACATCATCCACATTTTTTATCTTCCTATTTTTAGATTATCTATATTTCAAACTCAGTATAAGCTAATCCTCACATAATTACTATGTTTTGCTTCTGGCTTTTGTCTGCAGGCCCTTGCCCAGCGACTATTCTTCGTATAAGGTACTATTCTTTGCTCTTGTGAAGCATAATTTATCATGTGAAGTGACTACTTGACACTTGTTATCAGTTTTGGTCCTTCATTGTTTATAGGTGCATGTTTTGGGAGAGTGTAGTAGTAACTAATAACTGCTAAGTTCCAAAAATTAATAGGCTAAATTATACATTTTCAAATTATTGATGATCTTGTCGCGTGCCTTTGTTTATCATGGAGTTGAAAAAAGAATTATCATGGCTCTTTATGCTTTAGTTCATCTCCTGCTACTTTTGATTAGCAGTGTATTTCAACATGTCTGTTATTTTAGTTGATTTTTATATCTATGTTAATATGACGGCTAAGTTGATTTCATTTTCATTCTTTAAGAAACTGTTCTGATTGGAAGGTTACTTGACGTTTTTGAGGCATGTCTGTCTCTGAATTCATTGCACATAATTTTCTCAAATTCCTAAATATTTCAAGGGATCTTCAGATGAGTTCAACGATGCCAACATTCAACTTGTCTTGACTGTTGTAAGAAAGCTCCAGGAGAAAAAAGATACCAGAGCTTGCATAGTAAGAAAATACAATTTTTTTTTCTTTTTCTTTCAAATCAACAAACACTTCTTTTCACGTATAAATTTTACGCTGTTTTTCAGAAATGTCACTACATTTGGGCCTTTTTTTGTAGGTATTCCCTGATAAGCCGGAAAAACTTCGAGCCTCTCAGTTGTTCAAAGCAGCGCTTGATTCAGTAATGAAAAATTTATTATGGATCTATTACCCATCTTTCTAATGAATTGATTCCTACTTAATTTATGGCCTTTTTTTTTTTTAAAAAAAAATCTGACAAAATAATCACACTATTGGAAAACTTTAAGTATTTGAACTATGTATTGACATAAATGAAGATATCATAGTCATATTGAAGCCTTTCATAATATGAAGTTTCATTTTTGTTTTGCTGCAAGGTTGATGGCATTACTATAGGTTCCTTAGATGATGTCCCTGCTGGACCTATGACTTCATTTTTCAGATCTGTTAGGAACACCCTTGATTTTGACTTTGAAGATGAGAATGAAGGTTAGCTCTTATGTGAAAAAATGGCTTTCTAAGTAATAACTTTTTTTCTCTAGCTACCATGTTTGAAACTCATGCTTGACTATTTATCATATTATTCTGGAGACATATATTAGTTAAGCTTTGTTTCTTTGTATAACACGCATGATAAAATAAATAATATTTTGACAATTAAATTTCTTAGAAGTGCAGGTCGTTGGAAGTCTAGTGAGCCTCCATCACTCTACATATTCATTAATTCCAGTACACGTGAACTTGGTTATATTGAGAAGTATGTGGTATGGTGCCTCTGCCTAGAAGGTTTCCTGAATTTTTATTTGTTTATTTCAAATCCTTGATGTGAATTTGTTAGGATATATGATAAGGAGGAGTTTGTTAGGATTTGAGTTAAGGAGTTCATTAGTTATTAGTGAATGAGGTAATTAGTTAGTTTTTTGTTTGTTTTGAAAAAGAGGTAATTAGGATTATCATGTATGAATAGAGAGGTCTTGGAGTTAGAAAGGACATCATTTGAATATTGAAAAGTTGTGAATAGAGTAGAAACTCTATTCCGAAGGGGAAAACCTTTGAGGAGATATTTTTCTCCTATTCTTTTCTATTTCTTAGTAAAAAGTGTTTTTTCTTTGGAGTTCAATTCTTGGGTTTCTAACAGAATTGATCTTGGATTCTCTAGTAGGATCGTTATTTTGTTCATTGGTGATGAGTAATGTGCAATAATAATACATGACTTGAGTTCTTTCATATGATTTTGGGGCAGCATGTGAAATTCTGCAATATATTGAGTTTAACTTCTACATCTATTGTCACAACCCACCCTTAGCTCGTGGTCGTAAAATAGACTAATACTAGTTTAATACTCATTTATCTTGACAAACCTAAGGATAGAATCATACTGATGAACCTTCATCAATCATTATTTTTAGAGTCATTTTGAGTCAATTGTTTAGCTTATTTCTTTCAATTTAATGTTTGTTTTAGAGGTATTTTAAAAAAATGGTTCTTCGATTAAAATAAGGAGTTTATGCTTTCACTTTCTTGGTTAACCAGCCATTTTGCGCAGTATTGTATTGTTTCCTTGGTTTAGCGCAGTGCTACGTTTTGGTGAAAAAGCAACATAACCCATGTGTGGTATTGTAATCACATACCAGAACACTTAAAGGAACAAATCAGGTAGCCACCAAAAATCTGGTAGAGTTGCCCCTATATTTGCTACATTCCAAAATAACAAACACCCGCTAGCACAATATTACCCAAAACAAAGAATCAATTCTTATCTGTGCCTATAGCTGCATTATACTGAAGTCAACAAAATATCATCAATTGACCACACAACTGGACCCCCATCCCAATAACTGCATTAAATAGTTCATTTCATCTGTCTCTTACAGTAGCAAGATATCAAGATCTTAATGGTAAAACTTGATGTTGGCTCTGGTTTTGATGGCCTTTGTTGGTAAAATGTGTGAGTGATTCTTATTTTTTTAATATGTATAGTTAATCAATTTTATGTAATTGAACAGGAATTATTCTGTGCACTGGCTTCGCCTACCTGTTTAATTTGATGTATATATCTTCTATTACTACCATTTTGCAGGAAACATTTGCTACATCAACACCAACACTTCTATTTAATCTGGAGCTAGAAACACTACGGTATATGTGTACTCTTTTTTGTTTATTGAAATTTTTATGCATGCCTTAATACTTAACTACATAGAACAGTTCTGTTTGACGAAGATTAAACACTGAATTTACAGTGCTGATTTAGGCCTTTTCGGCTTCCCACCCAAAGATTTGCATTACCGCTTTCTTTCCCAATTCACTCCAGTATTCTACATTCGGATCAGAGAGTATTCAAAGGTACCCCCCTTCTTTATTGAATAGTCTTTAGATATTTATCATTTTCTCAAATAATAGGCATTGACTGTACTTTTTCTGTTTTCTAGACAGTTCCCATAGCACCTTACATTGTCAATTACAGTGGAGCTGTATTCCGCCAGTACCCTGGTACGGCTATATATTATTTGGGTATCTATACATGCATGTGTGGCTGCGTGAGAGCACCACACTATTTACTTAATTTTTCTACATATATACTGAGATACTTATTATATATATTAAATATTAATGTTAATAAAAACTAAAACTTAAGTGAAATACAATTCTGAGAAAAGTTGTGGTAGAAGTATGATAAACTACTGCTATTTACCAGTTATTTATTATTAACACCAGAAGTTACAAGGAAGGCCACATTACAACATTAGGTGATTTTCTAGAAGAGACAAATGTGATTACGCACTTCCCTTTGGGCCTGAGGGTATTTGTTTTTTTACTCAGAAACACTTAATTGTTGAGGGAAATAGGAGCATCGCCGTATTTCCTCTATTTCTCATTAAATATCGGTGCTTTATTGACGTGGCTAAATTTCTTTGACTTGAAGCAAATCACCTAGAATAATCAAAATCTGACTTTGTTGTCCTTAGTCCTTCCCTTTTCTGGTGCATATTATATTGTAACCAAAGGCAAGAAATCCATATCACCTAAAAAAAGCAGGGCATTGATGTCAAATTGTCAACAATAAAAAGGAAGGTTATGGATATTCACTCATGTAATGGATCTGGAAATGCCTGTTTAGCCAGCAGTTAAGACCAGATAGCTAGTCTATATTTGATTCTTCTTATTGTAAAACTAATATGCTTTTATTTGTCTGTGATATGAATGATGCACTAAATTTTCTTCATCAATTGTTCAGGTCCCTGGCAGGTGATGCTTAAACAAGCCGATGGTTCGTATGCATGTGTAGCAGAAAGTGCCATCCGCTTCACCCTTGGTGAAGTAAATTCACGAACTTCACCTGATTTTGTTATTAATGATGAATACTGTATATTAATCTATTATCTATTGGCTTGTCTAGGCCAAAGAAGAACTGTTGAGGGTCCTGGGACTTCAAGAAGAAGAGGGAAGTTCTCTAGAATTTCTTCGAAGAGGCTATAAGGTTTTCTCTTTTACTTAATCAGTTTCTGTTAATTTTATGCATGCTTGTGTTTTCTTTGCTATGGTAGTAATTATTCTTTTTAATGTTATTTTTCCATTTATGTAAAATTTGCATATTCATGTGGTTCTACACCGCATCTTTAGAATATTACTGGGTTTATGTAATGCCATTCCTAAATTTATTAGGCAAATGCTGTTTGTCATGAAAATTAACGAATTCATGTGATTCGCCAGTTCTCCACTAATCCTTCCGTGTTTTTTGTCAAACATTAAGTTGACAGTTCCCTCCCTCTTTAGAAAAAACCGAAATTGCATAATGTGTTTCGTGATATACATGATTCGTGACATATAGCAAAACCCATTCTATTATCCTAAGGTTCTTAAATACACACATTCTTAAAATATTTATACAATTGAATTGAGTAAAATCTTATTCATAATCGAAAAGTTTTGTAGGCGTTGAGCTGAATCAAATTCTTGCTTTAGTGAGCTATTATGGGATCTTAAGTCCTATTTTTGTGATGTCTCTAGTTCAATTATAAATCGGTTACCTACATCGTTTGATATTACAGTCAAGCACGTGGTGGGAAGAAGATTCTGATTTGGAAGTGTCTTCGGCATGGAGGAGTTGAATAGAGCACTACTAGAGGAGATTCTGTATTTTATAGTCCATCCACATACAGTGATCATTCAATGCTCACAAGCAGAGAAAGAAGGCATTGCCTACAGAGTTGGTTTCATTTTTAATATTCTTTGATGTAATATATTTGCATTCTTCCCTTTTTAGTTTGAAACAAATGTGACCTATTTGTGGCATAGAAATATAATGACTTAGCAAACTCAATTGTAACAAGATTTTGGTGTTTTATATGATGCCTTAAGCTGTATCTCCAATAGTAATTTTATATGTCGCTTTTTCTTCTTCCTATTTCACCTTTTACTGATAGTGAATCAAATACAAAAACCTATTATTTAACCCCTTTTCTCCTAAACGCTCAATAAAAAAAGCTGATAGACATGTACGGCCGTACGGTAGTGTCTGTATGCTAGTGATTATAATGGCTACAATTGAACCTTAAATTGTTCAAACTCCAACAGCTCTTCCTCATGCACTGTTTAATGAACCTTTTATACTTTTTGTACATAGTAAAATGTTAAATTATGTTTATCGATAGTGTATTTTGAAAAATAGTGACAAAAAATGACAACTGTAAATAACAAGTTTGTAGATGTATAAAAATTGACGTGGAAGCAACTATATGAATATTATCTAATTATATCAAATATCTATCGAAATACAACAAGCCTAGAACCATGTCTTTCTTTATATGCCACCAAATTTGTGTCACATACTTTACAAGTGTAAATAATGTCATGCTAAAAAACAAAAAAAAATATTACTCTTCATCATCAAGAGCACTGAAGTCAGGTTCTGAGGGCTTTTGGATGGTGACCAAACTTCGTGAACTTGAAACTCGAAGTTTGTGACCACGAAGGGCATTAGCAGCGAAGCGAGAAACATAGGCTGTTGTATTAATTCCAAATCTTGACGAATTTTGAGCGCGCGGAACCAAAGCCTTTGTAGAATCATCACTTCCTGCATAATCAGATTCATAGAATTCTTCTTCCTCCTTCCTGCGTTTTCTTCGTAAATGCTTCCTCCATGCGGCTTGAATGTAGATTGCAGCCCATGTTCTCCATTGCTGCGAGTAGAATCGGAATGTATGCTGAACTTGTCGACTATGTATGTGTCTAAACTGTGATGCGACGAACTTCAACTCCTCTGCTTCCAAAGCAAACGCTTCCACCTCACTCATAGCTTTCACTGTTCTTGTTGAAGATGGCAAGTTAGCTGCAGATTTTGGGTCCAATGCCCATGTTAGCAACTCTTCACCGCAAAAGTCACCTTCCTTCAAAACTCCTCTGTTGAAAAAGCCGCTTCTTCCACCGTCTGTAGTAACACTCTCTAGACGACCACGAATGATGAACAACATCTCATCAACTGGATCACCTTCTCTAATTATGTAGGTTCCCTCTGTATATAAACTTGGTTTCAATCGTTCACATATAGCGTCAAGCAAACGTTCGTCCATGTTAGCAAAAAGAGGAACCTGAATAATAATAGGTCATACAATTAATATTAATGAGAAAAAAAAGGACTCAGAAGGAATACTTTTTGTGTTGCAACGACCTGTCTCAGAAAATAAAAGCTAGTTTTCTTAGTACTCACCCTTCTAACCAAATTCAAACAAAGATGGCGTTTTATATCTCTTCTAAGATCCTTTGGAAGATTTTGAACCAAAGTTTCTTCATCTACTCCTCGGGTGTTCAACCACTTGTATTGATCATAGCGTCTGACTCTTTCCCTTAGCTCCGAAGGAAGCAAGCGATGATGCATCCACTGCTCAGAGTCACGCCTTTTGATCCTCATCTCCTCCAAACGAACTGACATTGATTGAAGGTAGGTCTATCCAATTGCATTATAACTCAAAGATTAGAACTTTTGTGCAAACTTGTTGTAGTACTTCAATAAATCAAGTTTTACATGCAAATTTTTTGTTTACCTGCATGTTTCCAATGAGAAGAGAAAAAAGCACAAGCCCCATAATAGCTATTACTATGGAAAACATAACCTCTCCAGGGTAGGTACTAGTTAGAAGCCCCTGACCAAGTGTACTGTTAAAAAGCAAAACAAAGACGGTATATTAGCCTTTGTAAAATTTGGGAACATATAGCAATGTCAAATGTACTCTTCAAACACATGTATCAACTAATGCTTTGATTGGAATGAGGTCAAATGTACTCTTATGAAGGATGATATAGATTAAGACAACATAAAGTAAATCTAGAATCTATAATTCTAAAACTATTTATAATGTCAGTAGGAGGCTTTGATGTAGACAAATATTAACTTACCAACGAGAAAAAAATAAAAAATGCATGATAGTGCTCGACTTTTCACTACAGTTGAGATAATTTTATGAAGACTTGTTAGGTGAGAATAAGTCATTTGAAAATAAAACTTATATTGATTGAATGATAATTTTGGATATAGAAAATTATGAGTACATTTTTTTAATATTCGAGACGAGATGGTATAGCTTTATAGAGAGGATTTATGTCGATGATAATATATAGTTCTAAAGAATCAGACAAATATACCTCAAATTCTGAAGTCCCCACCACAGACAATAACAAAATTTGGGAAAGACTTCTACAGAAGCAACAATATGAGACTCTATAGCTTGAGAGAAGATTCCATAATTAAAGGCTGAGTTATCATCTTCAACAAAGCATTTACTTTTAAGAACAGATTCACTAACATTTCTCCAACTTTCATACCCTGACATATGCTTACTTGAACTTCCACAATACAAGAAATGTGAATTACATCCTTCAACTTCTTTACAAGCATTCTTCCAACATGTGTCGTTACGTTCTATCGCTAATAAGTACCACACAGAGCCCGTTATCTACAAAATTATAATCAAAAGAATAAAATTCTTACTTCATATCTCAGTAAATTGAAACCTGTTATTTAATATTAGTGTTTCATGTGTGTGATATGAAGTCCGACTACGTAGTGCAGCATAGATACAGTATGGTGTGCATAAACAATACGATAATTTTTTAAAATTTATGGTACGATTCAACTTGGATATGTTAACAAAATTATATAGAAAAACATGTATAAATGTACAATACTTGAAAAGAAAGACAATTGTGATGGTAACAAGAATGATAGAACTTTGCCTATAACAATATATTCCAACCCCTATGTCAGGAGATCAACAAAAACATGTCAGGATATCAACAAAAACATTTTAGTAGAAGAACTTAAAGCACAACAACAACAAACAACCCTTATTCAATTAAGTAGGGTCGTGGTTACATGGATCAAATGCCACTATAATGTTCTCTCATATATTACATCTCTATCAAAATCATTAGTCTCTATGTCTTTACTAATAGCATTTCTTATAATTTTTCTAGGTCTTCTTTTGTCTCTAATGATTTGAGTACCCTTCATCAGATATACTCTTATTACTATAAAATCTACACGTTTCATCTCCACTCGAAACAATGACTACAAATTTTTTTTGGTATTTGATAATGTAATATCAAGAAGTATATTAGGAGTATCAAATGTATAGGGAAGTATCTAAGGAGTATAGGTGTTGGATACAGGTAGACCTATACTTTTTCTTTTATGGAGTATCCTGACTTCATAGGTGATACTGCAACGAGGTAAAACTAAAACAAAATGAATTGTCTTAGAAATGTACTTACATGGCTAGCAAGCATATACCAGATCAAATAGTACATGGCACCAAGCAATGCATTTTCAGAAAAAACACCAGCTGTCTTTTTAACTTCTGAAGCCAAAGGTATAAAGCGTATGAATCTTGGAAAATATTGCATGATGACATTTCTCAAGAGTGATGTTTTTGTATCCAATACCTCCATACGTCTTGAACTATAAAGATATTTCCACACTACAATCTGTAACAAACATTAAGACATATTTTCAAGAAATTTCCATAATCTTATTTAAATAAGTGTTGTTAAATATTGGTTATAGCGCTATAATATAATAGAATTTGAACATATTGTTATTGTTATGCTATACGCTATTTAGTACAACATGTTGTCAATAGCACAATTTTTATGCTATACTAGTGCTATAGCACTATTTCACAATGAGATTTGAATAAACTGCTATTTTTTGTATTGCATGATTAATTAACAATAGTTTATTGTGTTGTAAAATAAGAGATGGAATAATCCTTGAATTTTCTTTTCTTGATCTTACCAACATAACTAAACCTTTTATGAACAACAATAAAACATAATCTCTTGATATTTCACTTATTCAAAGTTTATTACTTTTGTTTCATTCGGTTAGAACTAAGAAAAACAACCCCAGTTTAAAAGATAAAGATACGAAAATATAAAAGTAAGAACGCATGATGTTTGATCACAAAGTTCAGTCAATTGCATTTATATCTCTGATTGCTAAGCAATTGTAGTTTTTTAGGGTTTATAGTGTAGAACTTGTATTTAAATACTACTTTCTAGATTACAACTATAAGTCATACCCAACACATTCATTTTTCAATGAGATAGAAAATGGAAACAATATGTATATTACACAAGACATATTAAGCATGGATAATATATCAAACCTGTGGCATAGGAATAATAGACAATAAGTCAACAACAAAGTATCGTTGTAAATATCTCTTTGCTATCAATGCAGGATCTATGACAAGTTCACCTCTTCCAAATACTCGAGACGAAGGCGCGATGAAGGCAGTGCGAAATTGGAAACTTATTCGAATGAGATAAACGCAATCACATATTGTTCTCAATGTAACAGCAAAACTTGCTAGTTTGTTATCTATGGCTAAACAATATGATTTGTGGTTGAAATAAGGAAGATAAAAGAAGAAAGGATCACAAGCTATAGAAAGAATGCATAGAATCTCGAAAAACTTGTTCCAATATAGAAGATTCTTATCTTGAGGATCAAACACTTTTTTCTGTGACACTTTAAGATCTTCTGGAAATACTGCCCAAGTGACTCCACTTTTAAGTGATCTTCCAATATTCAATAGTCCATCTGATCCCCTCTTTACACCTACTCGAAACGATTTCGACGGATTTTTTCTTCCGCGACCGGGAATAGGTATAGGTAAAGAGTTTAAATTAAATCTTAATTTCTTCATCCCACTAGAGCTAGATGGCATTGACAAATTAGAATCCAAATCATCCAACCTACATCATCAACTGTATATTAGACTTAGAGATGCTTATCTTACCTTATTAAACAGAAGCAAAATCAAAGTTTACATGTGACACATTATCTTTGAGGTGTTAATCAGTAGTAATGATTTAAGCAAAATGGTCATCAATAGCACTAATTTTGAAAAAATGTTTACACACATTGAACATGTTACTAAATTGGAAAATAAAATAATTATGCTTTTGTATCTATACCTCACAAATTTCTCCTTATGGCCTCCAATATATTGTGACTTGTAACCAGAGTCAAACATTGTGAATCAATTACATAGAGAGACTTGACAGAAATACTAGATATGTCTAGTAATTTCCTGTCATGTGAGAGAGGCTTTAGTACTTTATTTCAATAATTTCATACAATGCATATATAAGCTCTAGAATATGAAATTCAAACAATTGTAATGAAGGAATAAACAATAGTTATTTAAAATCATCTTTACAAAGTAAAGTAAAGGGATTAAAAAATCAACACAAAGTAATGTAATTAGTGTGTTTGGTTACATAGAGAAAAAAATGATTTTGAATAAATTAATTTTATAAAATTGATTCTAATTAAAAGTGATTTTAATGAAAGGTGATTCGTATTTAAATACAATTATATAAAAGTGAGTTTAAATATAAATTTGAACGTAAAAACAAATATTAGAAGCAAAAGTTCGAAGTTCTAGCTTGAAATTAGAATCTATTCGAGGAGAAAAATTAATTATACTCGAGCATATATAAACTTGTCGATACCAATTTTGCACCTTTAAAATCAATTTTATCTCATACACCAAATTATATACAAGAAAACCTTGCAACAATAATTTAGATCAAATGATGTATCTTTTTAGGTTTGAACAACCTACATTGTTGTAAACCATTGTTGTTCATACATTGATAATGAAAATGATCTAAAACACAATTCTGAGAATAATTTGTTGATAATGATTTCTAAAAAATCTCATTGCCAAATCTAAATAAACAGAGACACAATCATATTAAGGGGTATTTCATGTGCAACAAGTAATCCATTTGTCATCAATGTTATAATGGAAAAGAATAGTTTTTATTTTTCCAATAATCTAAATCCATGAAAGATAAAAATTGGAACTTACTGTGAGATTGTTTGAGGGCATTGATTATACAAAAAAAAAAACGGTACATTTTTGTTTTTGGAATGGAAGAAGGAGAAACATTGTGACCGTGTTTTTCGAGTAGATTTAGAAACTTTTAAGATCGTTACAATAGTTACATGTGTCGCCGCCACATTTCAGACACAACTTATCTTGCTTTTTTTTAAAGAAAAAAATAGTTGTTGCAAGTTACAAATATAAGTATATATATATCAAATGTTTTTAAAAGCTAATAAATAAATTTGAAAAAGAATTAGTTTAAATGTATTTTTATGCTCTTATTTCTAAATTTGAAATTTATATCACCACGTTTAAAATTCAAGATTTTAATTATCTGTTTCACATATTTTAAATTTTTGTTCTTATAAATTAATTTAGAATTATATTTAATGATTGGTACAAGTTGAATTTCATCGGACAAAAGACAAATATATTTACAACAATTCCTATATTAATACATTTTTAATTTTCATACATTTATTCGATAACTTATTATTTTTAAAATTTTTTTTTTAATATCATATAAATAATATATCACATTTATGAGATCAATCTGTTTATTCTTATATCTCTCATCATCATCATGTGAGTTGGGCCGAGTACACCAAACATTTTATATTTTAGAAATAGTATAACTCAGAAACGAAAATTATGAATAGAGTACACAATTTCTAGATGACAATTAGTCGAGACAGAAGACTTGGAGAAAGAGAGTTTGTGGCTCTAGTTGGAAAGACAGTCAAGACAATAACTATATTGTTAGACATGTTCTTTCGTTCTTTTTTTCTTTATTATTATTATTATTTTTTTGTCTCGATTTCATTTTCACTTTTTAGAATAAATGTCTAACAAAATTATTATTCAATTTTGTGGATTATATTACTTCTTTTTTTTCATTAGTATACATTAAATTAAAAAATAATTAAATTTATCACAATATTAATATAATTTATTATTTATATTATAACAAATAATAAGTTTAAAAAAAACCATATTCAAAATTTATTCCTTATGAAGTCAGAAGGCGTCGGCTTAAAAATAAGAGTACTATAGTATTAAAATATAAAGTTTAAATCTTTATGGAATTTGACTTGATTGTAAAAAATCTGATTGAATTTCATGAAGTTTTCATTGCAAGTCTCTTGTAAATTCGTAAAAATATTTCAACATATTTGAAGTGAATTTGTATCAACGATTATGCGTATTTTGACATGAAAGCAAAAGTATTAGAGGATCCATTAAGCAGAGGGTACGTTATGAGAGTATGTCTCATAGACTATCATAAGATAAAATAGATTCAAAGTGATTAGTAAAGGATGGGTAGAGTTTTGCTTTCTTAAAGCAATGACTTTATGAGATCATTGACTATCATAAGAGAATATGACTTCTTTAGAGCGTTGAATTTTCTTCAGAGTGTTGACTTTGTTAGAGGATACATAACAGATCAGAGTCAAACAATTCAGATGCTAGGTGATTGTTAGAAACAAATGCAATCACCTACTTGTCACACTTGTTAGAGGTAGATGGTCACTTGCTTGTTGTAGTCTTTACAAGCAAACGAAACAAAACATGGTTGCATTTATAATAAGCAACTTAAATTGAGTGTCTCTTGCAACACCAGAATCAACTGAAACTTGCTTGAATAAAGTCACTACTAGAGGCGCGCGTCACCACACTTAGAATGTAGAGAAAAAACGTTGTCTTGAAGCTGCACACTTAATTGAAACATTAGTGCATTAAATTGTTCTTACAAATTAATTTTGTTATCATCAAAATAAGTAGGACTTTAGATCTTCAAATCAACTTGATTCCAACAATCTCTCTCTTTTTGGTGATGACAAACATCTATTTTTGTAACAACTTAGTATAAATAAAGCAAGAGTAAAACATTTCAACAAAGCTCCCCATGCTCCCCCTCATAATATGATGAAAGATATTTTGCCAGAGTAAAAATATTTCACTCAAAAATACATTCTCCCTCTTTTATCATCACACAAAAGGAAAACAATGAGTTGTGAGTGATAAATGGGTTTTAAAAACAGTTCCTTTCAAAAAATATATTTCTCCCCCGTGTCAGGGTATCACAACTTAACAAGGAAAACTATGCATACTCAAGGATAATTTGAATTTAGATTTACCAGAGAAACAAATAAATTCAATGTCATCAGAGTCAAAGCATATAGACATTTTATCATTCACTCTATTTTACCATAGACAATCATACAAAAGATTCAACGTCATTATTTTGTCAACATTAAATTTAGATGTTCCTTTATAAAATTGAATTTGTCATCAACGAGGAGTTCCGTGAAAATATCAATTTATTGATGATTAGTGTCGATAAATTTAATGTCTAAAATATATTTCTGGACACAATTTATTATGAAATGATGTTTAATCTCTATTTGTTTTGCTCTTGATGTAAAATAGGATTTTTAGTTAAATATATAGCTAAAGTATTTGAATAATTTAAACATATAGCTAAAATATTTGAATGTAAAATAGGGTTTTTGTTAACATTATGTCCATATTTTAATTAATTTTTGCTCCATCGATTTTTTTTTAATCTTAAAATATTTGAATAAGTTTTTTAGATTTGGTATTATAATTCGATTTATTAAAAAAGTGGGATATTTAAAAAAAAAATCCATAAAAAAACCCATTAAACTCTGAGCTCTTTTTTTTTAAAACCCTTAAGTATTAATGTAGAAAAACATTCGCGTCTCGCTCTCACAAGAATAAACGATCGCGTACGACAGCAATATTTTTATTGAATTCTCTATTCCTTTTTCTTTTTCTTTTTCTTTTTTCTCAATATTTTTATTGAATTTTGATTTTGTGTTTAATATAGACTTCAATGTCTGAGAGAGCATTGGAGCTACTCGCTTTACCCAAAAGATGGTGTTCCTAAGTTACTCCTTGATCTTGGTATTTCAATTTTACTTCATTCACTTTCTCTCTTTCTCATTCATTCATTCATTCATTCATTCATTCATTCATTCTTTCATTATATTATATTGTGAATTATCCTTTTGTTTAGGTTGTGGATCGGGACTTAGTGGTGAGACTATCACAGAGAACGGACACCATTGGATTGGTCTTGACATTTCAACCTCAATGCTTAGTATGTTTTCATTCTTTTTCCAACTTTTTTTCTTATTTTTTCCTATATTTCTATTTTGCATATTTCTGTAATCATTTAAAAAAACAAAATTCTTAACTTGTAGATATTGCATTGGAGCGTGAGGTTGAGGGCGACCTTTTACTCGGTGATATGGGTCAGGTATACCGTTATCCTAATTTCATCTTTATTATAAATTTATAAATTATTGTTGGAGTTGTGGCTGCCATTGTTGTATGTGTCATCTTAGCACATGCTTAGAGGAACAACTTAATTAAACGCATTTCCTATAATTGTATGTATAAGTTGTCTCTATTTCTATAACAACATATAAAATAAAGTCAAACTATTTTTATATAAGATATATGTTGTTTTTATAAGCTATCTTGGATAGCTTTGCTAACAAGTTGAAAATAGTTGTTGACAAAAATTTGTCTGTCCTATAAATTCTCTCAAAAAGTCTCATAAGTATTTATGTTAGTAGATAAGTTCAAATAAGTTAATATAAACACGCCCTTTATGTTATTACTATCCTCTAATGAAGGCTTTTGGTTTCTTTTTCTATGTTATTAATAAACACTAGTGTGCAGTCATGCACTAAAACTAGAAGAACAAAATGTTACACCAAAACTTGGTATCCCTTTTATGTATAGGTTATAAATAACATCAACACACATGCTCTGCATCTTTACTTACTATTCCGTCTTACACTTTATCTCTGATTTCAGGGTTTAGAGTTTTGTCTTGGAATGTTTGATGGGGTCGTCAGTATATCTACTCTTCAGGTATGCTTTTGATAAATGATAATTTCAAACTAAAAAATATGACATGCATGAGCACCCTGTTAATTAGAATATATTCATTACTTATTTTGTTGATTCTTGTATGATAATGCAGTGGTTATGTAATGTTGTTAAATCATGTCACAACCCTGATCTAAGATTGAAGTATGTTCTTTTTCTTATCATTATACTGCTTTTAATTTTTTTCTGTACATGTGTATGTTAAAGCATATAGAAATGTTGAATATAAAGAGTATTGAGAGACATATAGAATAACTCGTGTGTTTCAACTACACAACGTAATCTCTTTATATAGACACAGAGTATTAAATAACCCTAATTTACAGTAATGCTAACGGGCCAGAATACTTACATACTTACAACCCATATATATTATTTATATTCTAATCTAATATTTAACACTCTCCCTCAAGCTGGAGCATATAAATCAAATGCACCAAGCTTGTTACATATATAACTAATTCTAGGACCTCGCAATGACTTTGTAAACACATCTGCTAACTGATCATTGGATTTGACAAAGCTGGTGATGATGTCACCTGATTCAATCTTTTCTCTAACAAAATGGCAGTCAATCTCAATATGCTTGGTCCTCTCATGAAAAACAGGATTCAAGGCAATGTGCAATGCAGCTTGATTATCACATATTAGTGTCATTGTGCTGGTCTCTTCAAATTGAAGTTCTTTCAGTAACTGTTTCAGCCAGATGAGTTCGCATGTTACTAGTGCCATGGCCCTGTATTCTGCCTCAGCGCTGGATCTTGCAACAACATTTTGTTTCTTACTCTTCCAAGATATTAAATTTCCTCCGATGAGTACACAATACCCGGAAGTTGATCGTCTATCTATGGGTGAGCCTGCCCAATCAGCATCTGAGTAGCCAATTATTTGAGTATGTCCTCTATCTTCATAAATGAGACCTTTTCCAGGTGCACTTTTGATGTATTTAAGAATCCGAATTATAGCATCCATATGTTCTAGGCAAGGAGAATTTAAGAACTAACTTACCACACTGACACCAAAGGAAATGTCAGGACGAGTGACTGTTAGATAGTTTAATTTTCCAACCAATCTCCTATATCTTCCTGAATCTGATAGAGGCTCCCCCTAATTGGATAGGAGTTTGACATTTGGATCCATAGGAGTATCAACTGACTTGGCATTTAGTAGGCCAGTTTCTTCAAGAATATCCATAACATATTTTCTTTGTGAAATTACAAGGCCATCATTGGATTGAGCTACTTCAATACCCAGAAAATAACGGAGTTTACCAAGGTCTTTAATCTGAAATTTATTTGAGAGATGTTGTTTTAACTAGAGTATTCCTTGATGATCACTGCCAGTTATAACAATGTCATCCACGTAAACAATAAGATAGATGCACCCTTGAGCTGAGTGATGATAAAATACAGAGTGATCAGCTTCACTGCGGATCATACCAAATTCTTGTACTACCGGGCTGAATCTGTCAAACCAAACTCTAGGAGACTGTTTAAGACCATAAAGGGACCTGTGTAGCCGACAAACCATGTTGGAAGACTCCCCCTGAGCAACAAATCCTGGTGGTTGCTCCATATACACCTCCTCTTCAAGATCACTGTGCAAGAAAGCATTTTTAATGTCAAGTTGATGGAGGGGCCAATATCTAATTGCTGCAATGGAGAAAAATAGTCTGATAGATGCCATTTTGGCAATCGGTGAGAATGTATCATTGTAATCCAACCCAAAAATATGAGTATATCCCTTGGCTACTAAACAAGCCTTAAATCGATCAATCTTACCATCAGGACCAACCTTCACTATATAAAGCCAACGACACCCAACTACCGACTTCCCATGAGGTAGGGGTACCAATTCCCAAGTACCACTGCTTTGTAGAGCACATATCTCATCAAGCATTGCTTGCCTCCACTCAGGGTGGGATAATGATTCACCTGTAGTTTTAGGAATAGAAATAGAAGACAAGGAGGACAAGCAAGTGTAATGTAAAGGTGAAAGACGATGATAACACAAATCAATATAATGAAGAGATAGATTACGGGTGGTGCAAATAACCTTACGAAGAGCAATGGGAAGGTCAGGCTCAGGTGGCAGGGCCAGATCCGGAGGTGGCGTCGGAGGAGAGTCTGTAATGGGACCAGGAACAGGCACAATAGAGGATAAACGACGACGTTGATATGTTTGTAGTGGTCGTGGGAGTGGGTGGGAGAGGGATAACTACTTGAGGAGGTTCGGGATTAATGTCCTGATAGGGCTCAATAGCTATATGGGTAGGTGTAAAATATTGTACAGACTCGAAAAAGGTAACATCAGCTGATGTAACGTAGCGGTGCAGTGTGGGAGAATAACAACGGTAGCCTTTTTGGGACCGATGATAACTGAGAAAGACACACTTGAGTGATCGAACTGACAATTTGTCCAAACTAGGGGATAAATTATGAACAAAACACGTAGACCCAAAGACACGAGGTGGTAGTAGGTGAAGAGGGGTATGGGGAAAAAGGACCGAATGGGGATATTGCCATCAAGGACAGAAGATGGAATACGGTTAATAAGGTAGCACGTCGTTAAGACTGCATCCCCCCAAAATCAGAATGGATCATTGCCATGGAGAAGTAAGGTTCGTGTGATTTCAATGAGATGCCTATTTGCTGAGGTGTGTGAGGACATGAGGTTTGGTGTAAAATATCGTTGGAAGCCGTAAAATTTTGAAATTGATGAGACAAATATTCACGAGCAACTTGTGTGTAAATTGAAGAAAAGCTTGTCTGAGCTCAAGCAAACACCTTGACAATGGTACAAGACGTTTGATTCTTTCGTGGAGAAACATGGGTATGGTAAAACTACTTTTGACCATTATGTGTTTATCAAGAAATTCTCTGATGATGATTATATTATTATGTTGTTATATGTGGATGACATGTTAATTGTTGGTCATGACACTAAGAAAATTCAATCTTTAAAGGAAGATTTGAACAAGTCTTTTGCAATGAAAGACTTGGGTCCTGCAAAGCAAATTATGGGCATAAGAATTACTCGTGACAAGAAGAATAATAAATTATGGTCTTCTTCTTCTTTCTCTTCTGTTGAAACAATATTGGAATCTACAACTTAGATTAACCAACAAAACATAAAAACAAATAATTGCAGAGGAAAAATGAAAACGAAGAATGATCTTGACATAACAGAAAATCAAAAAATGATGACTGATTATCGTTCTAGGTTTTCTGCAGTTTTGATTAAACTGTTTTCACAATCAAATGCAAACGAAGAAGTATAAGGGAAGAATAACACCAAAAATTTACGTGTTCAGTCTCAATTGATGAAACCTACGTCACAGGAAAGCAAGCAAGATTAATTCACTATTGGTGATTGAACTTTACAAGATTAAAACATTCTCAAGATTGATCTCCTAGTATCTATCACTGTTTATGAACCAACAATACTAGCCTTTTCTCTCAGTCTTTCTTTTCTCCCTTTAATCTTCTCTCTCTAGTTTTCTATGAATCATGAATTGCATATGCCTCACTTAGTTTTCAGCTCTCACTGCTACAATTTACCACACTGTTGCAACTTTATTTGTAATATATAAAAACAAACTAACTAACCACCTGTCATAACTAACTTGCCCAAAGGTAGTTATAACAACCACTAAAGTTTAACCAACTTTAATTAGATGATTTGAGACACACATTCACACCTTCAATTTGCACATTTGGTGAGTCTTCAATTGATACATTTTTATTCACCTTTTCATTAAACTCCATATAATTCTCCTCGCATCCGCATATATGATTACTTACATCATTGTCCAAATACCACAAACTATTAGTATCTTTATATTCTTCTATGAGTATTATCAACAAAGTAAACTTTTCATCTTCATGAATAAAATTAGTTGCTTCTACTTGATTAGGAGTGCTACAACACCCCCAAGACAAATGACAAAAATTATGACAATTCTAACATTCAATTTTAGATTTTTCTTACCTCATTTTAATTTGATTATAGCCACAATCTCTTCCTCATCCTCCAACATACTTCAATGAAGCTTCGGTCTTGAGAATTTGCTTTAATGGTTCTTCTTGTTTTTCTTTGTTCTTTCTTCTTGAGATTGAAGCTTTATCTTCTTCACTTTGTCAGTGTCTTGGTGATTTCTCCCAAATCTCCTAAGCTTCCTTTGAGGTAGTAGCATCGACAACCTTGTCAAACATAAAATTATCTAAACATTGATAAGTGAAGGTTGGAGTAAGTTGATCTTTCATCTTCGTCTTTAAGAATGCTTCGTTCTCATTTTGAGACAAACTTTCTTCATCTGGTGAATTATCATAACCTGTCTCCACAATCTACCATAACATTGAGACACAATCAAAGTTTTCATGCGAAAACACAATTTTTCATAATTCTAAATATTCTCAATTAATACACACTTCTAGATATTTATAGGTACAATAATTTTATTGTTTTTTACTATCTAGATTGCTATTTTGCTAAAAAAAGATAAAAAAAAATTAATGGATGGTATATGTATACATATATGATATGGTCTATTACTCAATCATACATCCATCAATGTTGCTTATAGTTCATAACCGCTCCATTATGAAGATGTCTTGAAATGATTGTACAAGAATTTTTTTTTTAATAATAAGTAGAATCATTGTGAAAGTGACACGTGTCAAAAATATGTGATAATGACACACCCTCTCTTTTCTTAAAGAAGAATATTCACTTTTTTTTTTCAAATTAAAGGGAGGATATCAATTATGTTCTATTTTTATTTATCAAGTTGGATCTTAATTTTTTTTTTAAATAATTTATATTAATATTTAATTGTTAATTTTGTAGAAAGGAAAATTGAACTCATGACATATTTTGTTAAAGATAATGTTAACAAATGCTTAAAGAGTATTTGTTAAAGAGTCAATAGAATAAACAAAATAAATTTAAAAATATTTATTAATTTTTTTAAAAATATTAAATGTGTAACTGATAAAATTATATATATTTGTATTATTTATTTTCTCCATCTCAATTTAAAAGCTTCATTTATTGAGTTATAAAATATTA
>JBBPBT010001178.1:11696502-11707700 GCA_037974875.1 Cicer bijugum
AAAAATCTACACCTAATTGCCCAAAAAAAAATCAAAATGTCCAACTTTTCAAACCGAATCAGTTATTAATTATTTAATAAATTAAAAATAATTAGCAAAAATCAAAATACTATTAATAAAATACACTAATAAATAATAATATATAATAATAATAATAAATAAAAATAATAATTAAGCAAATTATATTATAAATTTTAAAAAAATTATACTAAAATTAAAAAAAAAAACATCAATTTTGAGTAGATGTTCTAACAGTGTTATATCATTTTAACAATTTTCTCCTATTTTGTTGATAAATTTAAACAAGTACTAATAAATGATAAAAATAATTTGCTTAATTACAAGTACTAATTTTTTAACAATGTCCTAGCATTGTAGTCTTTATAGAAAAGAGAAGTAGCCGTTGAAGGAGAGAGAAGAAAGCTACTTTTTGGGCCACCAAATCCCTATTTGGTAGATATTATATTTTGTACACAGATCCATGATTCCTTATTATTTCCCTAGGTTTGATTCGACTGACTGGGAGTGATACATCCTCCAGCTCTCACCATTTTTGAGTTCTTGACCTGTCTATCAACATTCCCAGCCCTCTGGAACAATTTTAGATAATCCCTTTTCTTCCTTCATTCACAAATCCCTCTTTCTTTATGCTGCTCACTCTAAGTTTAAGTTTGGTCTTACTGCTACTTCATTTTTTTTTTAATTTTTTTTTTAACTCTAAACCCTAAACTTCGGCTCTCGCTCTCACAAGAATAAAAGAGATCGCGTACGACGGCAATATTTTTATTGAATTTTGATTTTGTGTGTTTAATAAAGACTACAATGTCTAAGAGAGCATTGGAGCTACTCGCTTTACCCAAAGATGGTGTTCCTAAGTTACTCCTTCATCTTGGTATTTCAATTTTACTTCCTTCACTTTCTCTCTTTCTCATTCATTCATTATATATTCTATATCTGTTAATTTCTGAGTTATATTGTGGATCAGGACTTAGTGGTGAGACTATCACACACAATGGACACCGTTGGATTGGTCTTCACATTTCAACCTCAATGAATAGTATGTTTTCATTCTTTACAACTTATCATCTATGTTAACATTAGATTATAATAATAACATTTACTCTGTCACTCTAAATAATATATAATTTCTGTTATTTTTGTAGATCTTTTTTTACATCTTTATACAGATGTTTGACAATTGGTGCTAGAGTAGTATTTCCACTGAATGCTGAAAGTTCGGATCAGCTTAAATTGATTGGTATAGCTGCATTAGGTACTGGATTTATAGGGAGCATTGTGGTGGATCATCTAGGAAGGTATGAATAAATATTACAAAATTACTGGAGCTCATTTGTTTTATCAAGAGTTACATGACAATTCTTTTTTGCACTTCCTAATGTTTTTTCTCCATCAGCATCCAATGCTTGATAGTTGCTGTAA
The DNA here is from genome assembly GCA_037974875.1 of Cicer bijugum. Classification (NCBI taxonomy): domain Eukaryota; kingdom Viridiplantae; phylum Streptophyta; class Magnoliopsida; order Fabales; family Fabaceae; genus Cicer; species Cicer bijugum. The sequence goes on from JBBPBT010001178.1 coordinate 11,697,943, forward strand.
TGAGTAATCACTAGTCAATTGAATCATGTGACAGACTAACAGTTTAGGACGTTCATGTACTATTTTACATCGTAATGATATATAATATAATATTATTTGTAGAATTTGGAGCCTAATTCAAGGGAGGACTGCCCAAGCCTTATAAACTTGGGCAATATCTCTTGTGTCAACATGGGTTTCTCAACAAATGTATTGAATTCATGTGTTGTCTGTCACTCATTTGTTATCCTCCTATTACTTGTTTTTTGTAGATATCTGTAACTTGAATTGCTAAAGTTCTTTCTTGATGAATTAGACTTTGAATCTATGCTTTTTTGGATGGTGAGAATGAGATGAAATTAATGCATATATTATTTACAAGGATGTATATCCTTTTTAGTTAAATTATTCTACTAAACATCTTAATGTAATATCTTAAATTGTATATTTCCCTCATTCAAAGGAAGGACAAAAACGATCACAAACGTGTAATTGTGTCTGGGACATCCCTTTTTCTTACCTCATTTATGCATATGGATTCATCTTCCAACCACTTTATACAATCATATACTCCTACTTTACTTTAAAATATTAATTGACACTATAGATATTTGTGTTTTGTTCAACTTGGTTTCAAACATTTATTTCTTTTTAAAACTCTGTTTGTTTGTCTTTTTAAGCATAATTTTTCCTTAACTCAGAACAATTGTCTTATGATGATAGTTGGAAGAAGAAAAAAAGGTTTCTTGTTTTAACATGTGTTGCAAACACTTTGTTGGCCAAACGGGAAGATGAAGGTGAAGAAAATAAGAGGGCAAGTCTAGTGTAATCAACTCAAAGCTTTGTTTAAATTGATACATTTGGTATTTACATGTTTCTTGTAAATTGTTCCGAGTTAGTTTCCGGTTAAATTCAAATCTTTGGTTAAATTGATACATGTGGTAATGAATTTGTTTCTAGTTTTTACATGTTTCTTATTTTCACATGTGGTATTTACTTCATACAATAAAGTACGATGATTAAATTGATGATTACTGTAGGTAAATATCTCAGTAATATTTTTTGTGGCTACATCTTAATATTTTCAAAAATATTTTTTATTCGAAAACAACAGCAGCTATTGTGACGGTGGTTCCAAATCTTGGCAGGAAGGATGTCTATTTGGCATACTTGCCCCTTATTCGAAAACAACAGCAGCTATTGTTGTCGTTGTCCAGTTTATTATGTTGGCTTTAAGTTGTGTAACTGGTTATGGTAATATGGTTTATTCTATAATAAAACATTAGAAAAGAGGTTAGGTCCCTTTTTTCAAAATCCTTGTTAGGTCCCAAAATTGTTTTTAATATTATTTTGTGATGCATATGGTGGGTCCTTATAATTTAAGTGTCTTAGGCAAATTAAGAAAATTGTACCACAATAAAAAATAAATAAAGATTTATAATTATTTAAATATCATCATCTTTAGATTTTTTGTTATTGCAAAATCGTTAATAATTTATTCATAAAAATATTATTAAAAATTATTTTCAATTGAAATTAAAGGAAGATTATATAATCTATCTTGTGATATAGTAGAACACGTAAAATTTTAATAATCTTAATTTAGAAAAATTTATTTCGAGGTACACAACAATAATAGTAATAGTTAATATTATTAAAAAAGAAAAGTAATTTTTCATGATTTTAAGACTTCATAGAACTAGCATTACTTTAGTGATTAAAAAAGAATAGAAAGAAGTAACATTAGTAAATTCACGAGTTATACGGACTGTGCTTGTTAAACACACCTTCATATGTTTGGAAAAGTGGTGTGGACATATATACACATGTTTATTTCCACAAATACTATTTGATGTGTTGGAAATTCCAATATTTGCAATATGGTACATTTTTAAAAAATAAAAAATTAGATAATATGACTATGTTGGTACTCTTAAACATCCATTTATTATTGACGATACTTAAACCAGTTGTATTAATAACAGTAAATAAAACAAAATTTGAGGATATGGTTGATCATCGCTTGAGCATGGGTGGGTTCGGCCTAATTTTGCCAAAACATTATAAACTGAACTTATAATTTCTAGGCTCAATTTTGGCATTGATTTAACCATATTTCAGTTAATGATGATTTGTGGGTAATGCAAATGAGTTGGTTCGAGTAGTAATTTTTTTATTTTTATTGGGATGTTCATTTTCTTTAAATTTTTGTTCATTTTATTTTTATTGGAATGTGCATTTTTTTTTAATTTTTGTTCATTTTATTTTGAAATTAATTTTTTAAGAAAAAAATATATTGAGCTTTCAATGTTTTTGCTAATGCTTGAGTAGTATATTTTCATTCTTTTTCCAACTTATTTTCTTATTTTTTCCTATTTTTCTATTTTGCATATTTCTGTAATTTTTTTTTAAAATAAAATTCTTAACTTGTAGATATTGTATTGGAGCGTGAGGTTGCGGGCTACCTTATACTCGGTGATATGGATCAGGTATACCGTTATCCTAATTTCATCTTTATTGTTGTATGTGTCATCTTAGCACATGCGTAGACAAACAACTTAATTAAACACTTATTCTATAATTGTATGTATAAGTTGTCTCTATTTCTAAACAAAAATAAAATAAAGTCAAACTATTTTTATAAGCTATCTTGGATAACCTTGCCAACAAGTTGAAAAAAATTTGTCTGGTACTATAAATTATCTCAAACAGTCTGATAAGTGTTTATGTTAATAGATAAATTCAAATAATAAGTTAATCTAAACACGTCTTTTATGTTATTAATATGCTCTAATGAAGGCTTTTAGTTTCTTTTTCTATGTTATTAATAACATCAACACACATGCTCTGCATCTTTACTTACTACTCTCTCTTACACTTTATCTCTAATTTCAGAGATTAGGGTTTCATCTTGGAATGTTTCATGGGGCCATCGGGATATCTACTATTCATGTATGCTTTTGATAAATGAAAAATTCAAACTAAAAAATGTGACATTTGAAATTGGGTCTCTTATTTTAAAAGTCAACAATTTTTATCTCTTTCTCAAATTTTTAAGCTAAAAAAAAACAACGATCTGACATATATTTAATGACATGACATATAATTATATGATATAAAACTATTTAGATGCATTAGTCTAAGTTGAAATATTTTTGCCGCTCCGTTAGTATTTTTTTTAGCCTAGGGTATAGTTGGTAATTCTCAAATGTTGTTCTTTACAATTGATTCAATCTCTTCATTCATGATTTGTGGTCTTTTTCCTTTTATAACTTCATCAAAATTGAAGGTTCACTATCTACCAGAAATATATATATATATATATATATATATATATAACTCTTCAAAGTTAAAAGTAATTTCATTAGCCTTTTCATAAATGTCATTCATGTATCTCTTCTTCCTTAGTCTTTCGCTTGAACTTTCTTCTTGAAAAATAGATAACAAAAAGTGGTGGAGTTGCATCTTGAATGGGTGTCGTAGAGTTTTGGTCTTCTTCTTTCCCTTCAATTTGCACATTGGTGAGTCTCCAATTGATACATTTTCATTCACCTTTTCATCAAACTCCATAGAATTCTCCTTGCATCTGCACATATGATTACTTACACCATTGTCCAAATACCATAAACTATTAGTATCCTTATCTTCTTCGTTGAGTGTTATCAACAAAGTAAACTTTTCATCTTCATGAACAAACTTAGTTGCTTCTTCTTGATTAGGAGCGCTACAACATCCCCAATATAAATAACCAAATTTATAACAATTATAACATTCAACTTTAAATTTGTGATACCTCATTTTAATTTGATTATAACCACAATCTCTTCCTCATCCTTCAGTGAAGCTTCGATCTTGAGAATTTGCTATAATGGCTCTTCTTGTCTTTTCTTCGTTCTTTCTTTTTGAGATTGAAGCTTTATCTTCTTCACTTTGTCAATGTCTTGGTGATTTTTCCAAAATCTCCTAAGCTTCTTTGGAGGTAGGAGCAAGTTGATCTTCCATCTTCGTCTTTAAAAACGTTTCCTTCATATTTTGAGACAAACTGTCTTCATCTTGTGGCTTCTCATAACCTTTCTCCATAATCTACCATACATATTAAGACACAGGCAAAGTTTTCATGCGAAAAAGACCGTTGTTCATAATTCTTTTTTGTAAGAAGAGCAAAATAAAAATTAGTATAGGTATGAGTTACCATTTATCAACTTTATTTGCACAACAACTCTCTCAACCAAACTCTGATACTACTTTGTTAGAGGAAGAGTGGTGTTTCTGAGAGAAAACTTACAACTTGCTTAATTTCAAATGTTAAATACAAAAAGATATTTATAGGTACAATAAGAGAACTATAAATATACTTCTAGGACATTTCCGATTGATACATACTTCTAAATATTTATAGGCACAATAATTTTATTGTTTTTTAGTATCAGGATTGCTATTTTGCAAAAAAAAAAAATATTAATGGATGGTATGTGTATACATATATGATATGGTACATTACTCAATCATACATCCATCAATGTTGCTTGTACTTCATAACTACTCCATTGTGAAAATATCTTGTAATGATTGTAGAATTGTTTTGAATAATAACTAGTATAATACCCGTGCTATCGCACGAATGGTGCGCCGTTTATATATTTTTATTTAATTAAGTGTTTTTTTTATAATAAATAGAACAAAATCGATGTAGTTAATTATTGTTGTGGATAATTACCAAACTAATATATTAATTGTATTTAAAATTATTAACATGACAACAAAATAATTTATGATATGGTTGTGATTGTGAGAGTTAAAATTTCATTAAGATTTATTAGTGATAGTATTGTGGACACTATGAAGTATCCCAAATAATATTGATTTGTAGAAAACAATTTTTCAAGACAATTGACATGCAAGTTAGAATGAAACCATCGTAATAATAGAATTTGAGCCATTGATTAAGACATTTAATAATAAATCATAGTTGACTAAAATATGTTTTACATGTTAAGAAATATACATTAGAACTTTCATCCAAATTAGTAATGTATTAATTATCAATGACTTTTGTAATGTCGAAAGATAACTTTATTTCTTGTATTTTTTCGCATCAAGGATCATAATATGCACTAACATCGTATAACATAATTCGCATCAAAGGTCATAATCTGTAACAAAGACCCGTAACATAATTTGTATAACTTATGTTGTATTATGCAACATAAACAAAAAAAAATACTATTATTTAAGATAGTAATCAATTTGCTCTTTAGTCATATATAATTTTTTAAATATAGTAATATAAGAATAATCACTGAGTTTATATTTCTTCAATAGACAACATATCAATATTTTTCCATTTTACTATTCGTAAAGACATTAATCAATTAAGCATGAATCCTATAATAATAACATTGAAGCAAAAAGTATTTGTGTTTAGTGTATACAACAATACTTTGGGTAGTTATTGTTTCATGATTGGATGTTGATTTTTTTTCCATGATAAATCTAAAAATTTATTTATATCATGATAAGCAATATTATATGGTTTAATCTTACCAAAAACTACATTGACAATGGTAAACCAATTTAGGAACAACAAATATTTGATAATGCTTAACCAAAAACTTTATCAATATTTCACGAAATACATAATTGTCATTAAATCATACATTTTCAAACCATATTGATTTGGAAACTATACTGTACTAAATTGACATTATTGATTGATATTAATTGTTAAAAAAAATAAAATATGACTTGATTTTCTATAAAATAAACGAACCAATTTGAATCATAAAATAAAATGTAATATATTATTTATAACGTATGAAAGTTTGAGTTATTTTAAAGCCTAATTGTATAACTTATGTTATATTATGCAACAAAAACAAAAAAAATACAATTATTTAAGATAGTAATCAATTTGCTCTTTAGTCATATATAATTTTTTAAATATAGAGATATAAGAATAACGATAGAGTTTATATTTTTTCAACAGACAACATATTAATATTTTCCATATTGCTATTCCTAAAGACATTAATCAATTAAACACCAATAATATAATAATAACATTGAACCAAAAAGTGTACTTGTGTTTAGTGTTTACAACAATACATGATTTGAGAATATATATATATATCCCATAATTCAGACTTCATGAGGCAAAACATAATTAGACCTTAGAATTACAATATATAATAGTAATTTTTAACATAATTGATGTCATCATCTACTATCTAGCACATAATTCATTGTAGTTCCTATTCACATTTGATTTTCTTGAGTGATTTTGATGATGATAGTTGGACACTTGCAATTGCATCGTTATCTGCATTATCTTGTTGGTCATCAGTTAGAGGCCTTTTACATTATATTACAAAATTATGTTTAATTATTATAAATATACTTCTAGGACATTTCCAATTGATACATACTGCTAAATATTTATAGGAACAATAATTTTATTGTTTTTTAGTATCAAGATTGCTATTTTGCAAAAAAAAAAAATATTAATGGATGGATGTGTATACATATATGATATGGTACATTACTCAATCATACATCTATCAATGTTGCTTGTACTTCATAAGTGCTCCATTGTGAAAATATCTTGTAATGATTGTAGAATTGTTTTGAATAATAACTAGGATAATACCCGTGCTATCGCACGAGTGGTGCATCATTTATATATTTTTATTTAATTAAGTATTTTTTATAATAAATAGAACAAAATCAATGTAGTTAATTATTGTAGTCGATAATTACCAAACTAATATATTAGTTGTATTTAAAATTATTAACATGACAACAAAATAATTTATGATATGGTTGTGATTGTGAGAGTTAAAATTTTATTAAGATTTATTAGTGATAGTATTGTCGTCGCTATGAAGTATCCCAAATAATATTGATTTGTAGAAAACAATTTTTCAAGACAATGAACATGCAAGTTAGAATGAAACCATCGTAATAATAGAATTTGAGCCATTGATTAAGATATTTAATAATAAATCATAGTTGACTAAAATATATTTTACATGTTAAGAAATATACATTAGAACTTTCATCCATACATTATCACCTGGTTGGATTTTGATGTTTAATTAGTAATGTATTATCAATGACTTTTGTAATGTCGAAAGATAACTTTATTACTTGTATTTTTTCGCATCAAGGATCATAATATGCACCAACACCGTATAACATAATTCGCATCAAAGGTCATAATTTGTACTAAAGGCCCGCAACATAATCTGTATAACTTATGTTGTATTATGCAACAACAAAAAAACTATAATTTAAGATAGTAATCAATTTGCTCTTTAGTCGTATATAATTTCTTAAATATAAAAATATAAGAATAATCACAGAGTTTATATTTTTTCAATAGACAACGTGGTAGCTACTTCTAGTCCATTCCACCTGAAGAAGTTAATCCACTAAATCACTACTGAATTTGAACTTACACTTGAACATGTTCCTAGTCACAATGACTTGTGTTCAATCTTCTCACCTTTAGCTTAGTACCGTGAAGCTGTTGAGAGAAGACAACCGCTACCTGGCCAGGTTACAAAGTTCAATAGTGTCTTTCCAACTTCCATCTTAGTACCTTCAAACTGTTAAGGAAATTAGCTACTATCAGGCTTGGTTATTAAGGGGTTAACTTTGGATTTTCTAAATAACTCTTCTCTAGAGGATGTTTGCAAATAATCTCATAATTTCAGCACTTAGAATAATGTAATTATGCATAACGGCTAGATATTGTAGTAGTAGTTATATTTTGTAGTTTCGTGAATTGATGTTGTCTTATTCAAGGAGGAAACACACCAAGTTGTCTTCTTCAAGGAGGAAACACGACCGATTGCACAAAATCAGGTTGTATTTCATGAAGTTTCCATTGCAAGTCTTTTTAATTTCGTATCAAATCTTTCAACATATTTGACGTGAATCCATATCAATGATTGTGCGTATCTTGACATGAACCCATAAGTAATAGAGGATACGTTAAGTAGAGGATACATAATCAAAACATGTCTCGTAGACCATCATCCGACAAAACAAATTCCAGGTGATTAGTAAAGGATGTGCAAAGCTTTGTCTTCTTGGAGCAATGACTTTATTAGATCATTGATTATCATTAGAGCATATGACTTCTTCAAAGCATTGCCTTTTCTTCAGAGAATTGACTTTGTCTAGAGGATAAATAACATATCAGAGTTAGACGATTTAGATCCTTGTTTATTGTCAGAGGAAGAGGCAATCACTTGCTTGTCACGCTTGTTAGAGACAGACAAACACTTGCTTCTTGTAGTCTTCAGAGGCATACAAAACATAGCATGGTTGGGTTCATTTGAGGCAACTGAAATAGAGTGTCTTTCGAAACACTAGAGTTAACTGAAGCTGACTTGCATTATTAGAGTCAACTGAAGCTTGCAACATTAGAGTCAGCTGAAGCATACTTGCATTATCAAAGTCAACTAAAGATTGCTTGAATAGAGTCGCCACCAAAGGTGTGCGTCACCATACTCTGAATGTAAATCTGAAACGTTCTCTTAGTTTCCTCTATTTTGGTCCGATTACTAGAGGATATAGCCGATCACCAGAGGATATAACACAATACTCTACAAAATCACTTGTTCTAAGAATTGGACACTTAATTGAATATTCGTATATTAAATTATATATTCTCACAAATAGATTTTGTTATCATAAAAACAAGTAAGGTTTTTTCAAATCAACTTATTTTCAACAATATATCTGTCAAATACAAATATAATTTGCATAATACTACAACCACTAACACAATGATAATAACTCGAATAATCATTTACATAAAAATAGATCATTATAACTACATCTCATTATAAATTTATTAAGCCTCAAAGGTTCTTCAAAGAATATAAAGTATAATACTATCACAATAATATAAAACTTTTTAAACTATGACATTGATATATACACATCACAAAATAAATTATCACAATATGCATATTATATGCCTCCCCAATAAGATATTTTCAAATAAATTTTCTAATAATACTTCATACCGATGCACTTTTAAAAAATAAAGGAGCTATAATATTTTACAGCAAAGTAAAATTTCTCAAATCACCCAAATTCATACATGTCAAGAAGTAATCACAAAATGTAACATAAATACCACACACAAAAAAACACCAACAATATACTTTTATCATGTCTCGAGAAAACATAATGCACTAGTTTTTCATGTAAACCAAAACCTTTGTCAAAGCTAGATTTATCATTGTGGAATGTACATCGAATTTGTATACATCTTAAATAATAAATACAAATTTGCTCTTCATTTTTGTTCTTTCATGACCATTATATATGCTAGAGAACCAAACTTTAAAATACAAATTTTGCAAAACAGGTGACAAATTCTACACTTTCTCACACAATATTTTCAATGCATGACGTGTTTGGTTCACATATATAGAATAAGCATTTTAATCATGTTCACCACTAAATATATAGTAAGCACCAAAATATTAAAGTGTAAAACAATATATATATTTTCAACATGTTTGAAATAAGTGAATTGTAAAAATAAAAATAAAATAAATCACTTTATTAATTAATATAAACTTGGATAGTAGAAACTAAGTGAATTACAGCGCTTCCTAATTAGTAAGAATTATTAACTACACTGTAGAAATAAACTCTAACAAATATGACACCTAAACAAACATGCTTTCAACAAAATCTTCATAATTAAATTACTTTGCTCATCACTATATTTGTTTCCCCTGTTTTTTTTTTTTTTT
>JBBPBT010001178.1:11707770-11720054 GCA_037974875.1 Cicer bijugum
TTTTTTTAATAAAAAATGATACATATTCTTTCTTATAAAAATAATACTTATAAGCACATGGAGTTGTCACTGAAATCTATAACACAATATCAACTATGATACACAATATATATTTATGTGAATTCTCATTTTAACAAAAAAATTATATGGAAATATAATTGCTTTATTAATTAGAAGAAGAAGAACAGAGACTTAACCATTTATTAGTATGCAGATGCTATCAAATAAAACATAAAATTAATTAAAGAACATAAATTCAAAGAGGCATCACTTAGATATTCTTTTACTAAAAAAATTGTACCACAATTAACTTCAACGAAGAAGTTATGAAGATAAGTATTTAAATTTGAAAGACAGAGTAGTTACGGGTGTATACGGATTCGCCAAATTTGACACTCGAACTGATCAATTTTATTTGGATGGGTTAAACTCTTAACTCCTAATTTTTACATCAAACTCGAATTAAATCAACCCGGTTATGAGACAGATTGAATTGGGTAGGACTATCGAGTTATAAAGAAAAAAAAATTAAAAGAATATAATTAAATTTAAATACTTAAACATCACAAAATAATAAAATTATATCACAATATATAATTATCAACTAAATTCTCAAATATAACAACTAAGTGTTAACTATATATATATTGGATTTATGGATTCACAGATTTAAAATGTTAAATCTACTATCTAAACCGAATATTATTAAATTTAAATAAATTGATTAAAATTAAACTTGAATTGGAATATGTTGAATTAAAATGTGGATTAAATTAGTTTGGATGACAAGATTTATAGATTTATGGGCACCTATTATGTTAGAATAAATAAAAATGTTGGATGCAGTATAATTTAAATCATGAGGCTCTCGTATCTACATCCAATCCTCTCAACTTTGGATTGTGTGCTTCATTTTGACTTCTAATCCATAATTCATTGTTAATAACGAATCACTATGTATATTTAATTTAACCTTAGGTAACGTTGCGACAAAGCTATTAAGAAACTAAACAAAAACTCCGTTCACATGGCTTTTGTTTCATGGTGACTTGACTTAGCACACATCACATGAATTCATCTATTTCTTGATTTCAAGCTACTTAGCACAAACACTATCCTCTCTTACAATCTTCACAAAAAATCATGGAAATCCTTCAAGTCACTAAGAAAAGGATGGTGGAGAGATTCACAACAATCTTTGTTGTAATTTTCATATCATTTCCTATTGTTCTCATTGTTATCTTCATGTATTCAAATTCAAGTTTCTCTCTCTTTGAGGGGTTAACAAAAGACAAGGTGGTACTTGTTGGCTCATTGAAGAATGGCTCATTGACAAGTTCCACATATGATTCAACTCCACACACTAAAATCCATGAGGACAAAGAGAAATTGCTTGATGGACTTTTAGCTTCTACATTTGATGATGCATCATGCATAAGTAGGCTACAATTTCATTTATACCGCAAAGGTTCTCCTCATAAACCTTCTTCATATTTGATATCTAAACTAAGAAACTATGAAAAAATTCATAGAAAGTGTGGACCAAATAGTAGAGCTTACAACAAAAGCATGACAAAGATTCTACATTCTAAAAACAACAAAGGTGGTGCTACAATGTGCAAATACCTTATTTGGAAACCTTCAAATGGTTTAGGGAACCAAATGATTAGTATGGTTGCAACATTTCTTTATGCTCTTCTCACAAACCGTGTGTTGCTTGTAAGATTTGATAAAGACAAAGATGGTTTATTTTGTGAGCCATTTTTGAACTCAACTTGGTTGTTACCAAAAAAGTTACCTTTTTGGAATGAAAAGCCTTTTGAAACATTTCAAAGCATGATAGAGAAAAACAAGGCTAACAATATTTCAAAAGTTGATTTTCCATTATTCCTATTTCTCAATCTACAATACCAATCAAATTTTCATGAGAAATCTTTTCATTGTGATAATAGTCAAGTTCTTCTCAATAAGGTTCCTTTGTTGATTTTGCAATCAGATCAATATTTTGTACCTTCTCTTTTCATGACCCCCCTTTTCAACATTGAACTTAACAAATTGTTCATAGAAAAAGACACAATTTTTCACCATTTAGGGAGATACCTTTTTCACCCTTCAAATGAAGCATGGAGACTAATCACCAATTTTTACCAAGCACATTTGGCTAAAGCAAATGAGAGAATAGGACTTCAAATAAGAGTGTTTGATCCTATTTCCACTCCACAACAAGTAGTTATGAATCTTGTTTTAAATTGCACAGAAGAGAATAAGCTACTTCCAAAAGTACTTGGTATGAAAAATTCAATGTCTTCTAGTGGCAAAAACAAGACAATTATGAAAGTTATTCTTGTGGCATCTTTACATCCACAATATGGTGAGAATCTAAAGACTATGTATTTGAATAAATCAACTATTAATGGGGAAATAATAGAGGTTTATCAACCAAGTCATGAAGAGGTTCAAAAGAAATATGATAATGAGCATAACATGAAGGCTTGGGTTGACATGTATCTACTAAGTTTATCTAATGTGTTGGTTACTACTTCTTTGTCTACTTTTGGATATGTTGCTCAAGGATTGGGAAATTTGAGGCCATGGATTCTTTATAAGCTAGTAAATAATGAGACTCATTTTCCAGCTTGTGAAAGAGAGTTCTCATTGGAGCCTTGCTATCATGCTCCTCCTAAGCATTATTGTAATGGAAAGCCTATACAAGATTTTGCTTCTTCTTTCCTTTATTTGAGGGAGTGTGAGGATTATAGTTTTGGTGTGAAGTTAGTTAGTGATTTTAAATAGTTTGAGATGTTTTATTGGCATGTAATTCTCATTTGTTTAGTTTGGTTGGGATTAGAATGGTGTATGAGTTTCTAATTAGAATTTGATGATAGCAAATGTAAAGGCAAAGATATTTACATATTTAATAATTTTTATGAGAACTAGTTCAAAAATAGTAAAAACTATTCTGGACTCATTTGTAACAAATTTTAAAAAACATATTTGGATATTCAATAATTTAAGTAATCGTTGTTAGAGATTTTAAAATAATAAAAATTATATTTTTAGGATAAAAATTATATTTTTAGGATGTATGTACAATTTCAAATATGTGTTTACTTAATCAACTTAATTCTCAAATATGTTTTTTGTTCGTCAATTTAATCTATAAAATACTATACAAGAAATATTTAGATGTATTTACCATTTCGATACATTCAAGAATTATAATGACAATGTCTCAAACATAAAAAAAAATGATTGTTTACTCGAAAATATGCATTAATATTTGTGTATTATAATTAAGTAATAATTCATATTTATTTATGAGAGAATAAGCAAGTTGACCCCTGAAATTATAATTGTCGATCAAATTAGTCCTTTAATTTTGTAAATTGACAAATAAATCCTTGAAATCAAAATAGTCTATATTTGAACTCTTATCATTAAAAGCTATGATTTGACATGTTAATTGAATATGTAACTATTATGTGTTGATCTTTTGTCAATGTCTCACAACGTCAACTGATTTTCCTATAAAATTAAGATATTTGATGGACTAGTTATCGTTAATTACAATTACACACAAATTTATTTTTGAGATGTCAAAAATTCATTTGCCCAAATGATATGTGAGAAAGTGGTATTTTGCAAGTTTAACCAAAAAAGCAAATTTAATAAGAACTCAAGTGTGGAGACAAAAAGGTATTAAAGCCTTGAATTTTTTTGCTTAAATTTAATTTTAGTCATTTATCTTTTATTAAATATTCGTTTTCATCTTTTATTTTATTTTAATCCATTTTCATCATTTATTTTTTATAAATAATGAATATTAGTTATTTTTACCATAATCTTTTTAAACAATTATAAGATTACTTTCACAAATTGTTGAGGTTTAATCTTGGATCCATTGTAAATTTAAGTGAGTAATATTAACAAGGATGAGATGAAGATACAAAGAATTTAGATAGATGTTCTTCAATTCAAATAATTTATATATGTTTCAAAGTACACAAGAGAAGTTTTTTCAAGTACAGGTCAATTATTGAACTATGTAGATGTTTTTTTAAAACCATATTATAATGAACACATATTATGTGTTATGGATCAACTAGATCGACCAAATGAGGAGGAACACTTGTGCTAAGGGCCTGTGGTGCTTATAAAGTCCAAAAGGAATAAAATCATACTCAAGTATATCAATGATTTCAAGATGTTCTAGAGTATGAATTATCATGACCTCACCACCTTGTCCTTCCATTGATGACATTTTTGCTTCCATTAACCAAATGATTCACAACAAGCAACAATTCCAAACCAATATTTAAACCAACATTGCTACCCTTACCACTGAATTTGTTTTGGAGATTGATGCATTTGGGCTCGGTATAGGTGCAATTATGATTCAACATGGATTTTCTACTACAGTAAATGTCTGTGTATTGTGGCATTCTACATGGAGGAGGAAGCTTTGACATGGTTCCAATGGATGCATGCTAACGGTTAGTTGCTGACATGGCCGATTTTCCTTCATGCTTTGGAGTCTCGTTTCACCCCTAAGGGGGCTCTGCTAAATCGGTTCCGTCAAAGAATATCAAAATCAATTTGAGACATTGGCAGATCACCTTGTAGGGTTATCTCCCCCCTTTTACTTAAGTTGCTTCATCTCCGGCCTCGAGACAGTGATCCGTCACGAGGTTCAAGCCTTTCAACCAAATTCATTATCCCAAGCAATTAGCCATATGCATATTTTTTTTTTATTGTTTTTAGTCTTATTTATTTTTAATCATTAGTTAATTTAAGGAGTTATTTGATATAGTTTGTCGATTTTAGTTTTTGGATTTAATGAAATATTTATGTTCTTATTTCCTTGATTAAGTGGAGATTATAGTAGTTTTATGTTGTTTCGTTGTTTTAGAGTAGTGTTGGATTTTTGGTGAGAAAACAACACAATCTATGTGGAGTAATTTAGCCATATATGAAGTTGCATATGTCCATTTGGAGTCAAACAAAATGCAAATGAAAACTACAATCCATGGCTACAACTTTCATGAAGAAAATATAATAAAATTTGGAATCAAAAGAGGAGACAAATGAATTAAATGTCAAACATATGATGCGGTGCGCTGGAGCGCAAATGATTGCGCTTGGGGCACATTTCTACATTATTTCGACATCTTGCTTCTACTCAGGAGCGCTAGAGTGCAACTGGCACGCTGTAGAATGCATAAAAATTCATTTTTCTCACATTCTATGAATCTTTTTGACTACTTTTCTCACATTCTATAAATCTTTCTTGTAATGTTTTTTTAATCTCTATCTTTTGTATCTATTTCATGCGTAACTA
Organism: Cicer bijugum; assembly: GCA_037974875.1. Classification (NCBI taxonomy): domain Eukaryota; kingdom Viridiplantae; phylum Streptophyta; class Magnoliopsida; order Fabales; family Fabaceae; genus Cicer; species Cicer bijugum. The sequence goes on from JBBPBT010001178.1 coordinate 11,713,109, forward strand.
AATTGTTTTTGTTAGAGATGAGTGAAATAAGATGAAACCCTTATTTGTTTGGTTTGATTTCTAGTTATATGAATATGTTTATTGAATTATTTTTCTCATCCCTTTGCTTAATGCTTTTTATTATTTAATCAACTTTAAACTATTTTACGATTCGTGTTTTGAAACATAAATGGATTTTACGAATGCTTGAGATGAGAAATTCATGATATTATCGTCTAGTGATAGATGCAAGTCATACAACCAATTAAATTATTTGCAGATGCAATAGTTTAATAAGAGAATTTTTGTACTGTAAAGCTTAATTCTAATAATAAATTCACTAAGGAATTAGAGGTTACTTTGAAATTAAAGGTTCTATCACTAAGAAATTAAGGCAAGAATAATAAAGATAATTCAGTAATAGTTCAATAAAAGAATTTAGTAACTAGGATCAAATTAGAAACCAAGGTTGGATTTGAAGTAAAGCTCTTCCTGATAATATGCATCCTCTGATAACATGTTTGCTCTGATGGTCTGTAAGACAATACTATGATTGTTCTATCCTTTGATCATGTACCCTACATTTCCTTTGATTGTCATACATATTTTAATGAGTGATTTATGGGAGTCAGTTATGAGCTCCATGAATAGATTTATCTTCAATGGTTCTATTACTAAAATATGTGAAGATACAGGCTACCTTGATGCAAAATGAAGTACATAGGCTATACCGTAAAGGACTTCCAACAATAATATCTCAGCGGATACTTCCTCCTTGTATTTAAGATGAAATGGTTCAATCAAGAACATAAAGTGAAATTTTGGAAAAGCCAAGAACACATCCAAAAGCCTTAATGAAAAATTATCTCAGTAGAGAGTTATTGGAACTGATGTAGATCAGTCAAAGTGTTTTCATACACTTGAACTAATATAGGATTGGATATGTAAAATCCTCTCAATTAGACTTAGAATCCTCGAAACATACTTTGTGTCAATCAAACACAAATAGAGTTGATGTAAATTAACTCGAAAGTGGTAAAACCCTCTCTCATCCTCAAAGAGATACCTAAAAATGTACAACAAGCCTTATGAACCTTAACAATAGAATGTCAGTATATTGAAGAACGATGGAGAGGCTAGAGAAAAATACTCAAAGCCTGAAGAGGAATAGTAAGGAAGACTTGTAAAACTATTTATTGGAAATAAGGGATTAAGTCATTGATTGTATTGAGGCAAAATCTTTCTATATGGCGAGGACGAGAGGTAGCAACAGTTTATTATGAACTAGTATAAAAATATGTGTCTTTTTAGTCTTTTTTAATTATCACGTCTTAGTTTTTTATGATTCAAACTTACCTCTTCCAAATCACTTTTAATAGTAAGTTGAATGTTGTGGTAAATAACAAAGGAAAATCTAAAATAGTTTGAAAACGGAAAACACAAATCAAACTCCAATTTCTTGTGTTTTCCAACAACTTCAATTGGTATCAGAGCTCGATCTCTTAACTGAGCACTTTATCGTGGAAAAGAAAAGATCTTACACTTTATTTATTTCAATTTTACGTTTTTTTTTTCTTCTGTTAAATTGAAAGTTTATACCAGATAGATCATGCATGTTAGTATTTTTCACAAATATAAAATCATTTGATATGTCATTGAGATTCATGAAAATTAACAGTGATCAATAAAAGTGCACAAAATATTAATTTTGATATATCTCAATAACATATCAAATCATTTTATTTAGATTTGTGTAAAATGTAACGTGCATGATGTAAACTTTCGATCCAACAAGAAAAAATTGAAAAAAAAAATATAAAATTAGAAGAAATATAGATGATTGAGAGACATTGAGGGAGATTAACAAGACGTGTCTTTTCTTGAGTACTCGTAATCTCCAATATTTCTCCACACCCACCTATCTAACTTTTGATCATGCAACATAAAGTTATGTCACATAAAAGTACATTCCGACAAAACTTCATGTTTCCATTGAAAAATACTTCTCCTACATGCCCAAATTACATCACAAAGCCCAAATCTTATACTCAACACATCAACCACAATTACATTTTTGTCTATGGCCAAATTAAATAAGCAACCAAATTTAACATTTATAGATTTACCACAAATCCACATATCTTTCCAAAATGAAGTAACATGCTCGTCCCCCACCATCCTAAAAAGGTAATTATTAAACCAATTCTTTTGACTCCCTCCTACCCCTACCCCTTCCCTAACTAGTTGAATGTATCTCCACCAAATCGACTTCTTGTCTTTAATCCTCCTATTACCAAACATTCCCCACCCAAATTTATTAGAAATCACCTTAAAATGCAAACCTTTCCTATCCACCTTCAACCTCCAAACCCACCCACCTCACGAGGCTAATGCACTAAATTAGAGATGACAATGGGTAGGGTTTGGGTAGAGTACTATAGTACCCGTTCTCATACCCGCGATTTAAAAAAATATTCATATTTGTGCTCGTACCTTATTGAGTATCAACTTTAATACACGTACCCTTACCCTCCGCGTACCTAAGTGCCCGTACCCATACCCATTACCCACCCTTTAACTAAAAAAATCGATAAATAAATGATATTGTTGTAATTAAATTAAAAAAATATTCAAATATCTTAAATCCAATCATAAAATGTTATAAACTAAAATATTTTAAAACTCAAATATTTGAAATGAACACTCGTTACAATACATATTTAAATATCCATAATTATATTTTATGAAGTTGTAAGTCACACTACAATATTATTTGAGATAATTGATACAAAGTTGCAAGTATAATTATAAAGTCACGATTAATAATACATAACTATTAGTTATAAAATCACAATTATTTACCTATTTATCATAATCAGATTCTTAAAAAGTTTACAAACGTTTAGCTTTTAATTATAATTATTGTAGTGATCCAATGATATTAATAGATGTTAAAACATAAAAGAAAACAATTAATTAAACTAAACACTAATATAATAAGTAAATAAATAAATAATATATTTATATAAGTGCGAGTGCGGGGCGGGGTGGGTACTATAGTACCCGTACCTGCATCCATACCCGCTTAATTTTGCGGGTAATTACCCGTCTCCATGTCCATACTCATTATGCGGGTTTTTACCCTACCCATTGTGGTTTTTTTTTTTTTTGCAGGTAACCGTTGGGTCTGGATCTAATTGTCATCCCTACACTAAATCTCAATTAACCCAATGTATTTTACAAGCTAACCCACTTCCTTTCCCCACGCACACACACAAAAGATTTAAAGATCAATTCATTTTGAAAGATTATACGTGTCAGAGCCTTGAAGAAGGAAAGAAAGTAAATCGATATGGTAGAAGAAGTGACTTTAAGAAGAATCAAACAGCCACCCATCAATATGTTACGAGTCTTCCACTTAAACAACTTAGCACGAATCATATCAATCGCCAGGATCCAAAAGGATAAGCATATCAAATTTCCTCCAATAGACAACCCTAAATATTTAAAAGGCGTATGACCCACTTTACAATTAAGGGACCTAGCAGCTTCCTCCATCCAAGACTGGGAAATATTGTTACCCACAAGAGAGAGCTCTTATGCAAATTAACTTCAAGACCAATAACCAATTCAAACAAGAGAAAAATAGCTTTTAATGCGAGAATATTTCACCAACTTCTTTCTCCAACTATCAATGTTTCATCTTCGAATTGAAAATGAGACACCCTAAAGGCATCCTCTTCACGAAGTTTAAATCCTTAAACAAACCCGCATCCACAGAAGGGTTCACTAATACATTTAAACCTTCAACTACTATCAAAAGCAAAAATGGGAATAGAGGATCCCCTGCCAAATACCACGACTCAATTGGAATTCATCAATATGCTTCCATTTACCAATATAGATGATGACGTCATACTCAGACATTCTATTATCCAAGTCCTCCACATGTCTAGAAAATTCATTTTTCACATGATCATACACAAATAGTCCAACTTTATTGAATCATACGCTATTTCAAAATCCACTTTAAATAGGAGAAAGTCTTTCCTTCTATGTTTCGCTTCATCCACCAACTCGTTTGCAATAAGGATTTCGTTCGTAATATGATACCCTTTAATAAAAGCATATTATGTTTCGATAATTAACTTACTCGTCACTCTCTCCAATCTAATGACAAGTACCTTGGATAAAACTTTGTATATCCATCCTACAAGAAAAATTCGTATGAAATTAGAAACTTTACAGAGATTAACTTTTTTTTTTTTTTTGGAATTAGCAAAATAAAGTGCGATTTATTTTTCAATTATATATTTTAAATTAAATGACTGAAAAATAATATGGTGATATATGATGATGTTTTATTAACGAAACAACTGTAAGGGAAAAACAATTAGGACATCTATTGTGGTCATGACCAAGATTTACTTTACAAAATGGTCACAATTATCTTGATGGCTCACACAGAAATAATTGGAATATACTCTGCTTATGTTCAATGAAAAAATTGACTAAACTAAAAAGTTTGTGAACATTAATTTATATTAAAGGCTTTATTGAAAAAGAAACTTGTATTTTTCTATCATTGATTAAAGAAGAATATTTTCTAAAAAGGATATTCTTATATAGTTAGAGACATACAGATAATCAAATAAGCATTTTTCTGTTAAATAATTGATACATGAATCACCATTAAATATTATTTTAAGGAGTATTTTGTAACATCCCGTTTTTTCAAGACATTAACTAACGAAATTTTAAACGTAACATTACAAATTCATTTTTATTTATTTATGATTATCTTAAATACTCATTTACTTTAAAATCATTTAATAACTATTTTATTTATATTTAAAAAATAATGAATCAGAGCATTTACAATTACTAAAAGTAAATTTAATACGTTAAACAAAAAAAACTCCTAGAGTCAAAACTATCGGTGTTTTACTACCCAAACATAACACCGATACAAAAGTATCTCGGAGCCTCCAACTGCATGTTATTGTACTTCATCGTATTTCTCGTATTGGGTTGATCGTGACATTATTCACTCAAGTAACACTATATGTGATGATGTCCTGTCAAATGTAAGGGTCATCTCCAAATAACAAATACAGAGCAAATATGCATGCATATATAGTTGTTATAACAAAAATATAAATAAATCATATATTTCATTTAACAGTTAAAAATCACAACGCACCAAAGATACAAATCAACTAAAATGCACAATCTATTTGTTAGACTATATGTCAATGCATGATTCCGGAATATCACCTCCCCCGCAAGGGCTTCGTGGGTCCTTCCAAGCAACACCACTAACTCAAAATTCCCGCAAGGATTTGTGAGCTCCAACCAATTATGGACGCACCACCAATTATGGGCTCCAACCAATTATGGACACACCACACAACTATGAATGCATGAATGTAGACACTTTTATTAGTAACAATATAGATCACTACACTAGAGTGTCGAAAATCATTCAACCTTGTTCTAAATCAACCTAGTTTAGACCCAAAGTAATCACCTTGAATAACCACATGTCAAGCACAACCATTATAACAATGCATCACATAACATTCATTTTCCACAATTTGAACATGTCAAACACAACCATTATTAATATTCATTTTGAAGATAACACATAATTAGAACCAATATACAACATCACTGTAAATTTATATCACATATAATTCAAGTAGAAAAGCGAATGGAGTGATGCCCTTACCGTTACTAAAGTTGTATTTAGAATTATGCTTCACAAACCCTTGTCTCACTCATTTCACACTTGTTGTTGTGCGAGCACGGTTTCTCCATCTCTGAATGTCGTTCCGCCGATCCGACCATTGAAAACGTGGATTTGAATGTTGCGAACCTGTTGTGCAATAATCAGCCCGATCCAACGGTTAACAAATGTGCAATCGATATTTTTCTGATATTGATTTAACAAATTCAGGAATAGAGTTACTCTTCTCTTTTCTCTTTTGATAGTTGCCTTTTCTATCAAAATGGTCTCCCTCTTCTTCTCTCCTAAACCTTTTTCTCTATATTGCAAAACATTTTTGAATGAAAGACGTCCGTTTTTTTATTCATTTTTATGTGTAACTGGTATTAAGTGGATATTAAGTGAGGAAAAAGGAGAATGTAGTAGTAAATGAGGAACGTGATATTATACGGGGGAAAGTGTGAATGATATTAAGTGGGAAAAGTGGGGTGTGATATTAAGTAGGGAATATGTAACATTAAATGGGGAAAGTGGGGAACATATGTATTAAGTGGGGATGTGGCATTTCAACTAAGCCATGAAACTTGTTTTTAACGGTTTCCATTTGAGGCTTTTATTATTATTATTATTATTATTATTATTATTACTAAAAATTAAAATAATATCATCAACAATTATTTCTACACCTAAAGTAAAAATATAAAAATAAAATAAAATGACTAGATGTTACATATTTTATTTATAATTATAGTTTTATTAGTTATTAAATATGAAACTTCTTAAACATTTTTAAAATATTTAATATTGTTTAATTATATTGGTAAAATAAATTACAACTTGAAAAAATTACGTAAGAAATATTTAAATTCCACTGTTTTTTAAAATTAAATAATATTGCTATGTATAAAAATATGTATTGAGTTTCCTATAGCAACTAAATTCAAGATGTTAAAATTTTATAAAGAGACAAAAATATATTTAACCAATAATTTTTAATGTATAGTTAGCAACATACAAATAATAAATACATATTTTTCTCTTAACTAATTGATTTATGAATTAATATCTTTTTGTTAGATGGTTAGTAAAAAATATATGTTGTGTATTTTTTGTCATAATTTTCACGTGTATAATTTTTAAGAAAATTAATTATAATCATTGTATTATAATTTATTTTATTTTAAAAAAATCAAGTGATATATTAATAATCTAATACATATTTTTCTTAATTAATTGATT
>JBBPBT010001178.1:11735454-11759530 GCA_037974875.1 Cicer bijugum
ATAAGTCTGTCTTGAAAAATGAATAGACCCGTTTTTTTTTATTATTCCCTTGAATATGTGTCAATAATTCAGAAATTACTTCGAGTTCCATGAACATAAAACCTTATAAATTGTTACATTGTGTAACATTCCAAATTTATTTCAAATATATATAAAAATCTGAACAAATTTTAATTAAGTACATATTTATTTTATTTATATTACATTATCTTTGGTACAAAAATAAATAAATATTATCTCTTGTCTGATCTCCTTCTTTCTCTTCAGTTCTCTTCTCCTCTTTTTTTTCCAAGTTACTCTTTTGTACTGATAAGGTTAAAATCTTCGCTCGTAATGCACTAAATTTTTTCAAGTTACTCTTTTATACATATTATTAATTTTTTAAGAGATTTTAATAACTTCTATTCAATCTTATTTATTTTTTAGAATTTAATTTCTACTCTCAAAAATCAGTATATTTTAAAAATTATAGAAATGCTTAGAAACAATCTTTAATAGATGATTTTTATATTTAAAATTAAATTTAACACTAATATATTCCTTAATATTGTCAATTTAATAAGTCTTAATAAACATTTTCAGAAAAACGGTTATAGATTAAGTCAACATTTGCATTTGCATGATATATATTTATATATATATAAAACGGGGTCTTAGGGTTTAAATAAATGTTGACTTAATCTATAACCCGTTTTTCATATAATAATTATTTAAATTTATTAAATTGACAATATTAAGGAACATATTAATTTAATTTTTTTGTTGTGATTAATAATCTATAGCTTATTAGTGGGTAAACAATCAAGTGACTATTTTATTAAATATTTAATTGTACATATAAATTTTGATGATAACAATTAGAAATTAGTTTAAAGAACGACAACAAATTTTTTTATCCAGTATTTGAATTATTTGGATAAATTATAAATTAAAATACATAAATATTATATAGAATGTTTAAGAAGTTTCATATTTAATAATTAATAAAATTATAATAATAAATAAAATATTCAATAAAATATTATTTAATGATAATATATATAGATAGATAGATACCATTGAAAATACATCATTTTAATTTCTTTAATCTTTTGTAAAGTCATAATGGAATCTACGATGAAGATGATTTTGAAGTTTGTGATGGTACTATTTGTAATTGTGAGTACTTTGATGCGAAGCACACAAAGTACTCATCACGATCTTAGTGAAATTATACAACAGCAAAGTAATGTCGAATATCAACCACAAAAATGGTGTTGCAGCAAACGGATTGGATATTGTTGTCACACAAAACACGATTAAATAAAGCTATGAATAAAAATTAGGCTTAATTGCACTTTTAGTCCCCCTATTATTGGTGAAAATTGAAAGTAGTCCCTCCATTTTGTTTGTCTCCAATTTTAGTCCCAAAACAGAATTTGAGGTCAAATCATGATGAGTTGTCATTTTTTTAATGACGTGTCAATAAAAAAGGTGATGTGGCAGATAACTCATTATTATATTATTTTTTATTAAAAAATATAATTTATATTTTTAAAAATCATTTTTATAGTTGTAACAATATTTTTAAAAATACAATTAAATTGTTAAAATTAAATTAAAAGAAAAAACACCTAAAATCATTCACTAATGAAGAAATCAAAATCAAAACCCTAAAATCATTACGAATCATAAAATCATGAACCCTAAACAGAAATCATTCAAAATGCAAATGGGGTTGAACCAAATGCTGATAATGGTTGAGTTCCAAAGCACAACATCTCTAACAAGCAATTCATCAAACACCTCATATGCGTCCACCATAAATCCAAATTTCAAGTAAGTAATAACCAAAGCACTTCCAACAAAAACATTCAATTCCAACCCAAGTTTAAATTTTTGCTTTGGTTTTTGTGTCCTTTGAAATTGCTTGTTTATCAACTGGTTTCTTTGAAATCTTCATATTATCTCTAACCATTTGCTTGTTATCTTTACCACCATTATCCTTAGTTTCTTCGAAATTTTGGGAGCTAGACTCTTGCGCATAAGAATCATCATTTCCATTATTGTTTATATTCTCATATTTGCCATCATTGGCAGGCACATGAGATTCATCCCCATTTTTCCCACCCTTCTCTTTCTTGGCTCTACGTTTCTTTCTTGTGACCTTTCTGTTGTTATATTCCATTGCACCAACCTCATCACTCTCTTGTGACCTTTCTGGAGTTACATAAGCCTTGGACTTGGGGTTTGATGTACCGAGTTTTCTGCTCTTGCGCCCAGCCAACATTGCTTCAATTAAGAACCCCAATTTCATCATCATCACCATCATTCTCATCAAAATCAACTCTGCCCTTGTGCCCAGCAATCAATGTTTCAAGAACACCATTTTCATCATCGTCGTTGTCATCATCATTATCATCAAAATCAAGTGATACACCAGCCTCCTTCCCCTCCTTCAACCCCATTTGCATTTTGAATGATTTCTGTTTAGGGTTCATGATTTTAGAATTCAGAATGATTTTAGGGTTTTGATTTTGATTTCTTCATGAGTGAATGATTTTAGGTGTTTTTTTTTTAATTTAATTTTAACAATTTAATTATATTTTTAAAAATATTGTTATAATTATAAAAATGATTTTTAAAAATATAAATTATATTTTTTAATAAAAAAATAATATAATAATGAGTTATTCCACGTAAGCGTCTGCCACATCACCTTTTTTATTGACACGTCATTAAAAAATGACAACTCATCATGATTTGGCCTCAAATTCTGTTTGGGGGACTAAAATTGGAACAAACAAAATGAGGGGACTACTTTTAATTTTCACCGACCAAAAGTACAATTAAGCCTAAAAATTATGATTAATTCATTTTTGTTGTTTTTAATTATTTCCAGCATTCAATTTTGCAGCATGTGAGTTTTACAAAGCTTATAACATTTGCTTTGACTATATTCTAAAATTGATTCTTGAACCCTATTTCCACTTTCCTCTCCTTTCTTCTATATTCACTTCAGCCTATTTCTCCAATAATGGTGGTTGATGATCCACATATGAAGGAATATGGAGCAAGTGATTTGGAGGGACATCCATAGAGGAGATGGTTTTCCCTTTTCTTCTTATTTCAGTACTCATTCTTTCTCTACTATCCTATTTGTTCCTCTCTTTCCTTTTTTTTTTTTTGTGAATGAAGGTGCATGAGATGAGAAGGTCAAAATTTTGTTGATTGGAAATGAGTTGAAAGATAAATATATGGTTTGGTTGAGAGAGAGGAGATGATGTTTTTGGGTGAATGAGAGTATTTTTTAGGGTGAGGTAAAAAGAAAGGGAAGGGAAACACATTTTAAGGAGTATTGTGTGAGAATGTGAGTTAAGAAAGTGTAGAAATCAAAACAAATGCCATAATCAGAAGGACACTTGGAAAGTTGCCATTAATGAAATAATCTCTTATGTTTTGTTGAGTCAAAACTATACAAAACTGGTTGCATCCTCTTCAATGGGAGAATTGATAATTCTAGAAAAGTCATGGATCAATTCACAACCAATATATTTTAAGGTTTAAAACGAATTTTAATAAGTGACTCAAAACATATTTTTTAAATTTAAATTTCATCTCCCTGAATTAATATAACTGATATCGTGTAATATTTATCTTTCAATTAATTTAGATAAAATTTATATATTTTAATTTTAAAGATATTAAAATCTGATAATTTTTATTAAGTAAAATATATTTAACTTGATAACGTAAAATTTTTATTTTTCACGGAAATCTAAAATAATTGTTTTAGTCATCACCATCTAACTGGCTTTGTCCATGGTGCCTTGAAAATTAAGATGGATTAATTGTCTGGACTTTTAAAAGAACATGTCACTCACGATGTTCCATATATATAGGGAAGAAAATCATTGTGAAGATAAATTAGTAAATATTGTGGTCTTTGGTGGACTATCTCCCATATGCTATTAGGGGTGACTTTAATCACAATAGATTAGGTCTTTTATCTTTTAGGTCTACTTTTATGTAGAGTTTTGGTCCATATCCCCACTCCATCTTTGTAATGATTGAAGTTTCCTTTATTTAATAATATATATCACTGAAGCATTGTTTGAGCTTTAAGATGCAGGGACCAACATGGTTGGGTCGTCAACTTCTTATCATATCTACAATGACTTATCTTTTTGCTTAAAAAAAGTTTGTGATGTTACTCCTTGTAACCCCCTAATCCTTCGATAAATTTTTATACAAAATAAAGTAAATTTAAATTTTTAAATAATTTCAAAGTAAAATAAAATAAATTTCTGGATTTAAGATAAGAATTTAAATTTGATTAGAATATCAAAATAAGTAATCTATACAATGATTCAAAATACGTATACATTGAATAATTTATAAAAAGATACAATTTCCAAGACTAAGACTCTTATTGTGATTCGGTGTCATGACTTCACTCTACATTAAAAAGCTGAGGAGTAATTTGAATATATTTTTCGTTTCTTTAATGTTAAATACCTGAAAACATTACTCAAAACGTAGTGAGTTATAAGACTCAATAACTTAGAATAAAAAATAATAATTTTAAGATGTAAGTAAGAAAAAATCATCTCATCAATAACTCTTAAACTTATCAGTAACATAAAAGAATTAAACTTGTATTTCAATTTCTAAGATAAATCATATACTTAACCATATAAATTGATAAATTTATATGTTAACAATCAGTTATATTTTAGAAAACCCATTAGATCGCTCACGCGTGAGTCACTAAAGAAATACTAGTCCATAGTAAAATAAATTAGACGTCATGACCGCAAAAAGCATTCTACTTGTCATTCCCTTACTTGTTCCCTCTTAGTTAAAGTAGTTCAGTCAACTCACCGTAAAAAATGTATTTCTATTTTATTGAAGAAAAAATGTATTTCTATTTTATTGAAAAAATTCGTCAAAATACAAACATGATTCATCTTAATACTCTTATGTATCAATTTATTCTAGTGTGCAAGTATACACTAATGTCATTTCTAGGTTCGGATTTACATTTTAAAAAATAATATATTTAAAAGTTATCAATGAACTTATATTTATACATGGATTTTTTTTTTAAATAATCAAAATGAATTATGAATTAAGGAGAGTAGAAAGGATACTTTAATAGCCCATTACAAAGTTATATAATCACACTAAAGAAATGCATTCTACAGGATTGACACATCAATCTAAATAACTTGTAGAAGAATGTTTTACTTCTTTTAGATTAAACCAACCCCATTAGGTAAATTTTATTTGAGTGACAAGTCTTTAAAAATCTGCACTATCTACCCAATTTCCTATTGCTGCCCATATTTTTTTATGAAAAACAACATTTGAATAATAAGTGACCCGCCATTTCGTCCCCAAAGAAAATTTCGTTGGATAGAAATAATCTCTTTACTTACAATTTTTGGAATCTTATAAAAAGATAAGAATTACAAAGGAAACTTCCAAGCATCAAGTTTATCAAAGTTTATCAAAGTAACTCTTCCACCCATGGAAATATGTTTTCAACTCCAACTCGTTAGTCTTATCCTCATACATTCTAAAATAGGAGTCCAAGTACTTTTGCATATAAGAATGGCAACAACAAGTAATCCCAAAAACTTAAATGGGATAACACCATCCTCACAAGATAAGAAAGTTGAGGCAACTCGAATAAAATTCTCTTGTATATTAATGCAAAAGATACGACACTTGAAGAAATTCACTTTCAATTCGGATACTAATTCAAAACTCTTAGTATGGACTTAAATGCCCACAAATTATCCCAACTTTGTCACGCGTCAAAATAGTATCATAGAAAATATAGTATGGGAAAGGAAATATTTTGAGATACCTAAAACTCGTGAAATAAACCTAGGTTCAAAATTTTTTTCCACCATCCCAGATAGTCCTTCAGCCACTAATAAGGTATAGAAAATGTGTTAAGAGATCCCCAGCTTAAGCCCCTTTCGAATTTGAAATTCTTGATCAGGAATTTCGAATTTGAAATAATTCCAACTGATTGAATCCTACGCTTTCCCAAAAATCTACCTTCAACACAATACACTTACCTTTTCCCCTCTTTCATCACCAACACTCCATCCAATATCCGACACTTTGATAAAAAAAAAAGATGTTTGATTTCTTGAAATAAGAGTTCCTAGCACATTCTTCAATCTTTGTGCTAAGATTTTGGAAAACAATTTTCTATAAGCTACCAATTAACGAAATTGACCTATACTCCTTCAAGAGTCTTGAATTATCCTTCTTTGCAAGAAGTGCCAAAAAGACGGCAATGATTCCTTTTGGTAATTTCAAATCTTCATGGAATCCATTTACAAAGCTTATAACATTTGCTTTGACTTTATCCCGACATGCCTTAAAGAAGATGAAATTGAATCCTTCAGGACCCGAACTCTTTTTTCCATCACAACTCCAAACTATTTCTTTGATCTCTTCTGGTGAGAATTTATCAATCAATATTATTAAGTTATCAACCTCGCCGATTTTCTTAAAATGAATTCCACTTAGCATTGGTCTTGAAAAAATATCCTCCACATATAATGTCTAATTTCCACATATAATTGTCTAATTTTTTTTAACTTCGTTTTTACCTCCCAAACCCAATAAACCACACCATCACATCCTTGAATTTCAAGAATTTGGTTCCTATGATAATGTTTGCCCTCCACATACAAGCATGAAAGTATTTTGTATTGGTGTCTCTCTCATTTGCCCACTTCACCCTATATTTTTGTAAAATAAGACTTTCTTTTGCACAAATTTGTTTCCAAAAGCTATTATTGAGAAGTTGACTCAACTCAAAATCAATATCACAACTAGAGGTGTGAAATAAAACCCCAAAACACCCCCTTAATTTTTTATTTTATTAAACCTCTATTAAAAAATTTTAAAAATTATTTTATTCGAAAAAAATTAAAAAGGATTTTTTTTTCAAAAAATTGTGAGAAAAATAAAAAAAAAATTATAAATGATTGGTCATTTTTTATCGAAAAAAATCAGACATTTTTTATCGAACAAAAAGCAGAAACTTTTTATCGAAAAAAATTGGACATTTTTATCGAAAAAAATCAAAAAAAAAATTTATAGAAAAAAATCAAAAAAATTTGTCGGTGAAAAAATTGAAAAACTTTATTTCTCAAAAAAAATCAATTCTTTTTTTAAAAAAGTTGGCCTATAGTTCCACTATAATGGATGGGCAAAGTTCAATTCTGAACTAGAACCGTTTGAAAATTGAACCGAACTGGTTTTCAGTTTGGAAAAACCGAACTGAACTGGTTTTCACTTCAAAAAACCGAATCGAACCGGTTTATAAAAGTGTTGAACAGATTTATTATTATTTGAACCGAATAGAACTGGTTTAACTTAGTTTTTTTGTTTATATAGACCAAAATTTACATAACTACCCCTAATTACTTCTAAAAAACAAATTCGGTTCAAGTTTTTTAAAATAAAAATCGATTTGGTTCGGTTTTTTCGAATTGTAAACCGGTTCGGTTTGGTTCAGTTTTTTCGAATTGAAAACCGGTTCGGTTCAGTTCTAATTTTAAAAAATCAGTTCGAAAATAGTTCGGTTCTTAGTTTTTATAAATCAGTTCAATTCAAAACCAGTTCTGTTCGGTTCGGCAGTTTAGTTCAGTTTTTTGTTTTTTTGAACACCCCTGCCACTAAGCCCACAAAATTTTAGGAGACTTTTAGTTTGGGGACCTTATTTTTTTGAAACCTTTTAAATTATTAATTTTTTTGACCCCTCTAACATGTGAGCTGACCAATATTTAGAGAGCTTGTCAAATTAACCGCTATAATAAGAACCAACTGCAACCATTAGGTTATTTAGAGCTTCAACGATTTTGTTAAGCTTTGAATCCATGATGCGAAAACATCTCTATTCCAACTTCTAAGATGATCCTTCAAGAGGCGTAATTTTTTTCTTTAAAATAAAAGCTTTCCACCCTTTCAACTTCAAAATCTTCCCAACTTGTTTTGACAAAGTTGAAAAAATTATCATGCACTAACCAACAGGTATTAAACTTAAATGGTTTAGATATCCAATTGTTTATAGAGGCATTCAACTAAATGGGACAATGATCTGATATATCTCTTTCACCAATACTCTATGATCAATCTAAAATTATCATGCTACTGAATTTTAGTTTGTCTAGAATCGATCATTACATTAGTCCCCAACTGAATCACACCTTTGAGTCGATGTGCTTATTGAATCCGATATTGAACTAGTGGATGAAAACGAAGTAGTGGAAACGAAGCAGTAGGTTATGGTGTTTTTGTGCTGATATGGATGAGAAGTTGTATGTACACGTAAGGAAAATAAGAGGGATGGAGATGACTTTGACTCTATTTCCCTATGAATTGTTGTGTTTATTCTATAATGCCCCCATCCTAATATACTAATTATTCAAATACACCATCCTTAATTAATATGGGTCACTAGAATGTCCTCTCTCTTTTTCTTTAACCCCCTAGTACTATTTCTCAATCTCTTAATTCTTCACTATCCAACTCAAACCAAAACAATCATAATAATTAAAATATGCATTATTATTTTAATAAGTACATTAGTGCTAAATTTTAAAATAATTAAACAAAATGAGAATAATAATAATATAATAATATAATAATAATAATGTTGAAGATAGTAATAATTTGATTATAGATAAGACCAAAAAAAATTGATTATAGAAAATTGGGTTGTTATACTCCTTACAAATTGTGAGTACTTTGGTGGGAAGCACAGAAGGTACTCGCCCTGGTCTTAGTGAAGATTCACAAAAACATGAACAGCCACAACATGATTTTGTATTGCACCAAATAGGTTTGATATTGTTGTCATTAACGATAGACAAAATTCAGTTCTGAACTAGAACCATTTAAAAATTGAATTCAACTGATTTTCAGTTTAAAAAAACTAAACTAAATCGGTTTGTAGTTCAAAAGTCGAACCGAACCGTTTTAAAAATTGGAGCACCAGTTTATTACTTTAAATCGAACCGAACCTGTTTAACTTAATTTTTTTTTTGTTGATATAAGTCAAATTTTACATAATTACCCCTAATTACTTCTAAAAACCAAATTTGGTTCAAGTTTTTTAAATAAAAACCGGTTCTGTTCAATTTTTTCGAATTGAAAACTAATTCGGTTTGGTTATTTCAAACTAAAAACCGGTTCGATTCAGACCTAATTTTAAAAAATCAATTCGAAAATAGTTCAATTCTTAATTTTTATAAATCAGTTCAGTTATATAGTTTGGTTATGTTTTTGGTTTTTTTAACACCCCAGTTGTCACACAAATCACAACATGATTTGCAAAATTGTTATTAAGAATGAAAATTAACCTTTGTAAATTACCTTATGGCATATCGACAAGTTATGGATAAAAATTATGATTAATTCATTTATGTTGTTTTCAATTATTTTTAGCATTCAACTTTTTGCATGTGAGTGGGTTGTGTCACTACGCCAAAAATAGCATTTTACAGCGCTTTTTTTAAGCCTTCTACAGCGCTTTTTCAAAAAAAAAAACGTTGTGGATTCGAGCGCTGTAAAAGATACAACAGCGCTTATAAAAAGCGCTGTAAAAGGCACCTTTTATAACGCGCGCTTATTATGCACCTTTTACAGCGCTTGTTATAAAAAGCACTGTAAAAGGTATACCCATAATTCATATATTTGGGGTACCTTTTACAGCGCTTGTTATAACAAGCGCTGTAAAAGGCATACCCATAATTCATATATTTGGGGTACCTTTTACAGCGCTTTTTATAACAAGCGCTGTAAAAGGCATACCCATAATTCATATATTTGGGGTGCCTTTTACAGCGCTTTTTATAACAAGCGCTGTAAAAGGCATACCCATAATTCATATATTTGGGGTACCTTTTACAGCGCTTTTTATAACAAGCGCTGTAAAAGGCATACCCATAATTCATATTTTGGTATGCCTTTTACAGCGCTTTCTATAACAAGCGCTGTAAAAGGCATATTTTGGTATGCCTTTTACAGCGCTTTTTAGAAAAAGCGCTGTAATAGGTGTTATTTTTTTTTATATATATATATATATATATATATTTTAAAAGCGCCTTTTAGCCTTTTATGGCATTTTTTTTATAAAGCGCTGTCTTTTATCTTTTTATCCAAAATTAGTTTGAACCAGTACGTTCACACAACACAACACAACCATAATCAGTAATGTATAACATATTCATATGCATGTACTCTGTAACACAACCAGAACCAGAAACAGAACCAGAACCAGAACCAGAATCTGTTAAAACAAAACATGATACATATACCCTATAACACAGTAATTTACAACATAAGTAACTAAATATACATTGAACCTAATTTACAACATATTCATATGCATGTTTATATACTGTCCTATGATCATATACATATAATAACTATGCACCATATAATATTCAGATCCCTTGCACAGCAGCATGCTATTTCCCAGAAAATCAAATAATTTTCATTTCAATCACATACTCACACCATTCCTCCTTTAATTCCATCAGATCTTGCTCAGAATATGATGGACTGGAATTTTCAAAGTACTGCAATATAAAAATTGAACATATTATATTAAGTTAGTATCAAATATATAGATAATTTATATATGAAAATCATATAATCAAAATACCGTACCGTTTTTGGGATAATAGTTTTATTCTTGTCAACAATCTCTTTCATGAATCTCAATACATAGTACCCACAATCGATGTTGTTTGTTTGACGAGGGCACTTTATTGGGATCCATGTAATATTATTAGACTTTTGCTTCGACACTATCGCACCTTTTTGAGATCGATAAACTTTTAAGGCACTATATAAATGAATAAATGTGATTATTTTAGCATGAACAAACACTTATTTATATATATGTGTAACAAAAATAAATGAATATTACTTACGTGTCGAACATAGTCTTTATTTCGTTGTGTTTGTTGTAATCGCCATGCACGAGATCCAAATAGTATATAACTTCAGAGACCGCATTGATTGCAAATAGCACCCAATGTGCCCTACAACAAAAAAAAAGTTGTTAAGCAATTTTGTTTATACACAACTAATAAATTAAATTCTCATCAATTAAAAAGATAAAATTACGTACCCTGAATTATATGGTGCGAAGAACAATTTTTCCTTTTCTTTATTTCCTAAAAACATATTCATAATGTATTTATTTACATTTTCTTGATCGTGTTTCCACATGGACAGCTTATGCGGAGACAAGAATGAGTATTTATTTGACAATTTCTGCATGCACACGAACTTCTCATGCAAAAACCTTCAATTAAAATTTTAAAGAAGATTAATTACCAATACATTTAATTAATTACCAATAAATGCAATTAAAAGTATTTTTTACCTTATGTACAAGCACATCACAGTAGCACTGAGCTCCTTATGTTCGAGAAGTTCGTATACGTGCTCCTTGTCGAACAATTCCTCATACTCATCTCCGAATATATCTTTATTCATGTGTATCATGCGCGAATCGTTACTGCTGCATAACTTGTTTTTTACTTGCTTGTCAAGATACGCCCCGTATTTACCAAGGGGTGGCTGACTTATTGTAGGAGCAACAGCGACTGATTTCCCACGATCCAGTTTTTTTCTTGCTGCAAGTTTGACAGCTTTATTGGCAGTTTTATTGGCCTCCGGCCCTTTGTAATTTGGCAGCTCTACTAATCTCCAATTTTTGAGGTTTGCTGCCTTTTTTTGGATGTGTGGGAGGTTTATTTACTTGGACCTACAAAAATGAGGTTAAATGTTAGTTTATTGAATCTGAAAAAATTGACAATTATCCAATAAATGTGACAAACCTTTTCGGGAGACGTAACTGATTCGTTTCTGGGAGGGCTTTTAACGAGGGCAACAAGGTTTGTGGGCCATGCCACGTAACTACCAACAGCTTCGCCCAAAGTCTGCATATCAATGTCGTTGTCCGGTATCGGCAACGGTGCAGTTGGTTCGAAGGCAACAGTAGGCGATACTTTGACATGGCCCACAGGAATCGGAGTATTGTGCAATACATCTCCCAAAGTATTGTACAATTTACCTTTTCCCACCTTCCGATGAGTGGACGATGACAAGTATAGGAAACATGAATGGACACCCTAAATCAATAGTTAAAACATAAGTACAATTAATATATAATATTGTTTAATGCATAAGTAATTACATAAGCAAGTAAGTAATTAATTACCTCGGGAATATTTTTCAAACCGACGTTGCAACTCCCGCTTTCACTCTCCATTTGTATTTCACCTTGGAGCTGATCCGGAAGTTGCTTGTCTTTATTCTTATTCACCAAGAGTTCCACTTGCTCAGATAGGATTCTGAGCTTCTCTAATACTTCCTCGTTGGAAGGTTTTTGGCGCTTCTCTTGAGGAAAAAAGCTTCTCGGAGTTACGCCAAATCCCTTCCCCCTAACACGACCGGAATATTCAGGAACATTAAAAACTTTGCCCAGAATATCCCTGCAAGTAGCCTTGTTGCCCTCTTCATGTTCAGAACTTTGTTCGATCGTCTCCTAAATTACATGTAACATTAAGTTCATTAGCATTTTTAAAATACAATATTAAAAAGTATTTAAGTGATAAATACAATATTAAAGTCATAATATACTTACACAAAGTTCTATTACTTTTTGAACATTTTCGTTATCAACCACTCCATCTTTATTTACTCGAGCTTCCTTCCACAAGATATGACGATCCAATGGTTGATCGGATTGGGTCTCTTGTCGCTATTTGTTAAAAAAAAATATTAATTAGAAACTATAGGTCATAATACAAATTCCATCAACCATTGATGTTACATTGACTTACAAGGGTTTGGTCTAGTCGTGCATATCCCATACGTGATCTTCTGTATGGGTGCGTCGGGTTGCTTGCCCTCTCACGATTTGCCTTACTAATATTCTATATAAAAAAATAGCAATTATGTAAAAATTTAAAATACGCTACGAATATGAATAATAAAACACACAAATGCAAATAAATTAATCACTTACGACAAATGCGGGGTCAGTACGTTTGGAAACAAATGCTTTCCATTCATCATTTGATATATAATGTTGATATATCTTTGGAGGTTCAGCACTTGTGTTTCCTTCTCTATCTTTTATATAGAAATTTGAGAGATGCGATCTAAATCCCCGATGGATTTTTCCCGCAACTCTCAAAACGTAATTCTTTCGTCCTTCATCAAGGACAAAAGTTGTCTGCAATGAAAAAAATTATAAGTAAAGTATTTCAATGAAAATATTTATAAATGACAAAAGATTGAATCAAAAAATTTACTTGGATATCATTCCATATGATATCTTTGGCATCCTTCAACGCCTTATCTCTCCAATCGTCAATGGTAACAGGAATATTTTGTCAAACAACAGCCCCAATGTAACTTACAAACATTGCGCTGTTGGGGTCAATTGGCTGACCACTTTCATTCCAGCCAACCTAATAAACTCATATAGTAAGTACATGCTATTAAAAAAAGCTAAAAAAATACACAGCAAACAGAGTATAGTATAGTATAACCTCAAACTTCGTGCCATTGCTCCTTGCTTTGATCACCTTTTGCATTATAGTTGCACCACGTTTGACTTTATTTTCATAAGCCTTAGAGGTGCCAACTTCTTCATTTTGACATTCTATTTCTTTGTTTGTATCCATTTAACTACAACAAGTTCAACATGCAGTTTAATATAACATCAACAAGCTCAACATGCATCATGCATTATTCTAAACAACCTCAACATGTATCAGTATATATATTTTAAACAAGCTCAACATGCATTTTAATCATTACAAAAAATAAATAACATCAATACTTGAATAATGGTTGGAAGAAAGATGAAATGCGAAGAAAAGAGCGAACACAGAAATTTGTTAAGCAATAAGGTTCACAGAAAAACGTTTTGAAGAAATACGTAATGAGGGTTACGTATTTCAATGAAAATATAAGGTTCGAAATGATCTTGGATGGAAATAAGGTTCGAAATAAAGGAGAGGATCGTGGAAAAACAGTTTGTAATGGACGGGATTATAGGGTTTGCAAAAGAAGAGAAGAACGATGAAGGTTTCAATGATAGTGTAGTTTACGTAATGAAGAGGAAACTGAAGAGGTTAATATATATATAACCCTTTTACAGTGCTTTTTTATAACCCTTTTACAGCGCTTTTCCAAAGAGCGCTCTAAAAGGCCTACTCCTTTTACAGCGCTTGTTAAAAAAGCGCTCTAAAAAGCGTCCTTACAGCGCTTGTTTGTTTAAAGCCTTTTACAGCGCTTCCTCAAAGAAGCACTGTAAAAGACATCCTTATTTAAATTTTTAAAAGGCCTTTTACAGCGCTTTTGTCAACAAGCGCTGTAAAAGGCCTTATTATGTTAATTTTTTGTTTTGCTATGTTATTTTTTAAACAAGCTCTGCAAAACCCACCAAGCTCTCTTCCTCTTCACCAAACTCCACCTCAAAGTCCTTTTATGCATCTTCTTCGCAAACATCAAAGCTTACTCTTTCAATCTCCACCTCAACACCCTTTTTATCTCTTTACATTCCCTTTCATTCTTAAATCGTAACTTGATCTTCAGGTTCATTGCCATTTTGCGAAAATTGGGTTTGTTAACAATGGGTCTGATGTTTTTTGTTAACAATGTGTCTGATGTTTTTGTTAATAATGGGTCTGATGTTTTTCTTAACAATGTATTTTTGGGGATTCCCATGATGCGTACAAGGTGTTTGAAGAAAATCCTGTTAGAGAAAGTCATGTTAGCTATCTGATGAATATTATTTTTAAAGCCTTTTACAGCGCTTGTTCATATAAGCGCTATAAAAGGTCTATTTATTTTATTTTACTTAGTGCTTTTTAAAGCCTTGTCACACTTGGAGAGCCTCGGTTCGAATCTGAATTAAGTGAACTTCGTATATGTAAGCGTTTGTAAATCACATGAGCCTTTTACAGCGCTTGTTCACACAAGCGCTGTAAAAGGCTTTTGTAATTTACAAACGCTTACATATACGAAGTTCACTTAATTCAGATTCGAACCCAAGTGTGACAAGCCTTTAAAAGGCTAATATAAAATAAAATAAAGAGACCTTTTACAACGCTTATGTGAACAAGCGCTGTAAAAGGTCTATTTATTTTATTTTACGTAGTGCCTTTTAAAGCCTTGTCACACTTGGAGGGCCTCGGTTCGAATCTGAATTAAGTGAACTTCGTAAATGTAAGCGTTTGTAAATTACATGAGCCTTTTATAGCGCTTGTTCACATAAGCGCTGTAAAAGGTCTCTTTATTTTATTTTTTAAAGGGCCTTTTACAGCTGTAAAAGTTCTCTTTATTTTATTTTTTAAAGGGCCTTTTACAGCGCTTTGTTAGGAGAGCGCTGTAAAACGTCTCATTATTTTATTTTTATAAGGGTTGTAAAACGTTCCATGACTCTCCACCCTTTCAATTTGAATTTGAATTAATTAGAGTCTAATTTGAACGCTGAAATTGTTCCAACATGGGAGGAATCAGCCTCGAGGAGATCAAAAATGAAAACGTTGATCCTTCTTTATGAGAAATAATTATACACATCTTACTATTTTCTTCATTTTACCACCATTTTCTCAACTCTATACACTCTCTTACTATTTATAAGTAAAAATGGTTATTAATATTCATTCATTTGAATTTGTATGCTAATATTTCAATTAAGTCACCTAAATTACATTAACGAAAATTTGGTGAGAAAGTATTATCCCCCCACCCATAATTCAGATTACAATACTTCAGATTACAACAATTAAACATGTACATTTCAATAATTCAGATTACAATACTTCAGATTACAACAATTAAACATGTACATTAAGATGTCCTTCTTCTTTTCCTGGTGGAATTCGAATCTGTTTGTCCATTTACAATACGAAACGATGGATTAATCCAAATTCCCTCATCATGATCATCTCTAAGATATAAACCATCATCAGTTGAATCAATTTCATGTGGTTGTTGTGATGTTGCAAATAAAAGATCATTACCAACATCTTCATCATTGTTGTTATCATCACTTATTTTATTGGTCGATAGGACAACAAACCATTTATCATCAGAAGGATCGGCGACATAAAACACTTGTTGAGCTTGCGACGCTAAAATAAAAGGCTCGTCTTTGTATCCCACCCTATTAAAATCCACAAGCAAGAATCCTGACTCATCAATCCGAACGCCATTATTATTATCGACCCACTTGCAACCAAATATGGGAACACGAAATATTGTGTAGTCTAACTCCCATATGCGCTCGATAACCCCAAAATATGATAGATTTGCATATATTGGGTTTTTGTCTTTTGCACTGGAGACATGCATCGCTTCAGCTACGAGAGTGACTCCACTGTTTTGCATAGTGGTCTGATTATCTTGTTCTTTGGTATAAAATGTGTAGCCGTTAATAACATAACCAGTGTAAGAAAAGACATGTAAGCTCGGACCATTTGCTAGCCACCTCAACCTCTGTGAAATTGATCCGGGGTCTATATCAACTTTTGACTTTATGTGATTTTTTAACCATGTTATAAAACTTCGATTGTGCTCTCAAGTTATCCAATTTTGATTCCTATTCATGTTCAAACGAGCTAACTGATCCATGTGTATTGTAACATATTGTTGAACCTCATCATCATTGTGCAGAACATACAATTGTGCATGCTCCCATTTTGTCCTTGATATAGTCAGCAGTCTCCTTCCAATTATCCCTTCTCCTGATATTCTTCCCGAATGACGAGACATGGGAAGCCCTATGGATTCAACATTGGACAGATATTCAGTACAAAATTCAGCAGCCTCTTCCATAATGTATCGTTCTGCAATACAACCTTCTGGTCGACTTCTACTTTTTACGTACCCTTTTAATATTTTCATATATCGTTCAATCGGATACATCCATCTCATATAAGCTGCTGGCCCACAAAGTTGTGTCTCCTTAACCAGATGAACAGTAAGGTGAACCATTATATCAAAAAAAGATGGTGGGAAATACATTTCAAGCGCACACAAAGTAACAACAATTTCCCTCTGCAATGTCGGTAATTTCTGAGGGTCAATCACTTTACTACAAATTTCCCTGAAGAAGAAACATAATCTAGTCAAGGCTAGTCGAACTTTTTCAGGTAAAATGGAACGTATACCTATTGGTAGCAAATGCTCCATTAGAATATGACAATCATGGGTCTTCAAACCTTTTAACTTGAGGTCTTTCATACAAACCAAACTTTTAATGTTCGAAGAGTATCCTTCTGGAACTTTAACTTCGCGTAGAAATTTACATAAAACAATTTTTTCCTTTCTAGATAGAGTATGAGCGGCTGGAGGTAGATATGTGCGATTTCCTTTCTTTACTGGAGCCAATTCATTTTTTATTCCCATATCGACCAAGTCCAATCTTGCGTTGATGCCATCTTTAGACTTTCCTGGAACATTGAGTAACGTACCAATAACACTATCAAATACATTTTTTTCAATATGCATCACATCAAGGAAATGTCTTATATACAATGACTTCCAATATGGCAATTCAAAGAAAATTGACCTTTTCTTCCACCCAGTTTTGACCAACTCTCCCGCAAAAGGTTTGCCAAATTTATTGGTCAAACCTTGTACTTTTTCAAGTATTTGATATCCAGTCGGTGTTGAAGGAGCCAATTCATTTTTTATTCCCATATCGACCAAGTCCAATCTTGCGTTGATGCCATCTTTAGACTTTCCTGGAACATTGAGTAACGTACCAATAACACTATCAAATACATTTTTTTCAATATGCATCACATCAAGGAAATGTCTTATATACAATGACTTCCAATATGGCAATTCAAAGAAAATTGACCTTTTCTTCCACCCAGTTTTGACCAACTCTTCCGCAAAAGGTTTGCCAAATTTATTGGTCAAACCTTGTACTTTTTCAAGTATTTGATATCCAGTCGGTGCTGAAGGAGCTTTACCTTCCTCTGATTTTCCATTAAATGCATTTCTCCACCAACGATACTGATGACTATAAGGTAAAAATCTACGATGTCCAAGAAACACATTCTTCTTACAATGTTTCAATCGCATCCAATTTGTACTCTCTTCACATATAAGACATGCACACTGACCTTTAATGCTATATCCTGATAAATTACCATATGCTGGAAAATCATTAATTGTGCCGAACAACATAGCCCTCAAATTGAAACATTCTTTCTTATACCCATCATAAACTTCCACACCTGTCTCCCACATACGTTTTAAATCTTCGATTAGAGGAGTCAAGTATACGTCGATATCATTCCCCGGTTGTTTGGGTCCAGAAATTAACAGAGACAACATCATAAACTTACGCTTCATACATAACCATGGAGGTAGGTTATATATTACCAAAATCACAGGCCACGTGTTGTGTGAGATGCTTTGAAGACCATGTGGATTCATTCCATCAGTAGAAAGTGCAAGTCTTAGATTTCTTGACTCCATCCCGAATTCAGGATAGTCGTGATCAATTTTTGCCCATTGTGGGGAATCTGCAGGGTGTCGAAACATTCCATCTTTAATTCTTTCATCTGCATGCCATGTCAAGTGTTTTGAATCTTCTTCACTGCGATACATGCGCCTAAATCTTGGTATTATAGGAAAATACCACACGACTTTTGCTGGAGTAGATTCTTTCTTCTTATATCGAGAGACATTGCATTTCGGACACGCCTTAAGTAGTTCATATTCATTTCGAAATAAAATGCAATCATTAGGACACACATGAATCCTTTCGTAACTCATGCCAATAGAACACAAAATCCGTTTAGCCTCATAGGTTCGACTGGGAAGTTCATTATCATCTGGCAACATATCTTTTATGAGTGTTAATAATTCTATAAAGCTTTTATCAGACCATCCATTACTCGCTTTTAAGTTGTACAACTTTAATATCGCCGACAGTCTTGTGAATTTAGTACAACCATTATATAATTCTTTCTCTGCATCACTCAACAAACTTTCAAACATTTTAGGACAATCTCGAAGATCTTCTTCAACTGCTTTTGCGATCTCATCAACTCGGTTCGGCTCATATGTATCTGTATCGAAGTCAGTTGAAGCATATGTCGAACTATTCTCAAAATTAATGTTTCCTTTTTTTTTTCTCACCATGTCTTATCCAACATGTGTAGCTTTGATCAATTCCATTACATACTAGATGTCCATCTAATTCATCTTCTCTAACACGTTTTCCAAAACAACATTTTAAACAAGGACAAACTACTCTATTTGGATCTTTTGCATTCTTCACTGCAAACTCAACAAATTCCTTCACTCCAATTTCATACTCTTTTGACAATCGATTGGCTGACATCCATTTCCTATCCATATTATACCACCTATATAAATGCAGTTACAAAACTAATAAGCTTTCAATACTGAACTAATAAACTAATAAACTAATAAACTAATAAGCTTTCAATACAAAACATATCAACACGTTTCAAAACAGAACAGATCATATGATATGAGTTTTTGCCAATTTTTGACAATTTCAAAACATAACAGATCATGTGGTATATATAATATGAATTATTCAATTGTTCATGAGAAATAATGTTATTTTGGATCATGATAACAGATAATGTTGTTTTTGACAATTTCAAAACATAACAGATCATGTTTTTTCTCATGAACAATTGAAGAGATTTAAAACATGCATAACAGATCATGTGTAGAAGAGATTTAAAACAATTGAAGAGATTTTTTGACAAAAACAAATTAAAAAATACCTGAGACAACGTAGATGGCTGCACAGTACGTAGAGGATATTAGGGTTTTGAAAGATCTAGAGGATATGATATGAGGGTTTCCAACGTATATAATTATTTGAATTATGCATTTTACAGCGCTTGTAGAAAAAGCGTTGTAATAGGTAGTTAAATTCAATGAAAGCGCATGTATTTTACAGCGCTTGTAGAAAAAGCGTTGTAATAGGTAGTTCAAAAAATTGAAAGCGCATGCATTTTACAGCGCTTGTGGGAAAAACGCTGTAAAATAATACGCGAAAGCGCTTCATTTTACAGCGCTTTTTTGACAAGCGCTGTAAAAGCCTTATAGCGTTATGCGCAAACATTATAATACATACAACAGCGCTTCTATTACAGCGCTTGTCAGACAAAGCGCTGTAAAAGGATCCGTTATTTTTAAAATATATTTTCAACAGCGCTTGATTTTAGCAAGCGCTGTAAAAGGGGCGCTGTAAAAGGCAATTTTTAGCGTAGTGTGTATTTTGGTTAATTTGAGCGCATGAACGATTATTATTTCTTTTTACGTACACATGATCAATTTGTTGAAACCGCATGAGCAATTCATATGTAATATACTTTCTACACTAATCATATTCTTGTAATATTATGTAATAGTTTCTTACTTTTCCCACTAATCACATTTATATCTTACTAAAAAATAGTTCCGTTGTCAAATGTTATATATGTTATATTGTTATACTGCCCATGTATCACTTAATCATAATGAAATTTATATTTCAAAGATAAAAAAAAATAAAAAATAAAAAGATAAATTATGATTTATTAATGGCTACATATTTTTTATTTCAACCTACTATGTTGACTATTACTAAAACTAGATAAATATAAATAAATAATTTATTTTTTTCTACATTACTTTTTGTCACTAAAATTTATTATTATTTATTAAATTAAATTTATTTATCTTACTACTAATTATAATTATAAATTATTAATATCAGTAAATTAAATATAATTTTCTAATTTATTTTTATTAATTATTTGTCAGATGTTTATAGAAACACAAGCGACCATATGAATTACTTCAAATGGAAGACAACTTAGAGAAAGGTTGATTGAGAAAACATAGAGAAAACTTATGCCGGAGATGGGAAGGACACCTGAAGAAAAACGCTCAAGAATCAAACCAAGCCTCAGCCATCTAAAGGTTTTCGGTTCAATATGCTATAAAAAATGTCCCATATCAGCTTAGAAGGAAGCTAGATGACAAAGGAGAGCAAATGGTATTGGTGGGATACCATGCAACAGGAGGACACAAATTGTATGGTCCTATTAATAAACAAATAGTGATCAGCATGGATGTATTAGTTGATGACATTAAAGAGTGTAAGTGAATCACTGAAAAAATAAGATAATCAACAAGAGTCATGCTTGTTGGTGACACCCGCCGTACAAAAGAGTCACAGTTGAATGAAAGCAATAGGGACAATAGTAATAATAATGCAACAAGAAGAAACCAAATATAGAGAAGTCTACCTCAAAGGTTGCAAGATTGTGACATGATTCAAGATAATGAGATTGATTCAGATGGTAAGCTAGTGCATGTGGAACTATTAGCAGGAGCTGAACCAATAAGTTTTGAGTGTGTTGCGTAAGATCCTAAATGGATTGGAGCTATGAAGGACAAGTTGAATTCAATTGAAAAAAAAAATTAAATTTAGGAATTAGTAGAGTTGCCAACTGGAAAGAAAGCAATAAGTGTGAAATGGGTGTATAAGGTGAAACAAAGTCCTAGTTATGAAGTGATCAAATACAAGGACATACTTGTAGCTAAAGGTTTCTTACAAAGGACTGGGGTAGACTTTGAAGAATTCTTTGCACCAATAGCTAGAATTGAGACCATAAGAATGGTCATTGCTATTGCAAGCATAAAATAGTGGAGAATACATCAAATGGATGTAAAGTCAGCATTTTTAAATGAGCTTATTGAGGAAGAAGTATACATTGAGCAACCTCCAGGTTTTGAGATTAAGAAACAAGATAAGAAAGTATATAAGTTGAAGAAAACATTTTATAGGCTTAAACAAGCTCCAAGAGCATGGAACAAGAAGATTGATGGCTCTTTAATTCAACTTGGCTTCATCAAGTGCATATCAAAACATGGTGTGTATGTGAAGGGAAACTCAGACACAAGAGTAATCATTGTATGTTTGTATGTAGATGACCTGGTATGGCTTATAATGTTGGCTTAGTAAGTAGATTTATGCAAAGTCCTGGAGTGTCTCATTTGATGGCTGTCGAATGAATTCTCATATGTGTAAAAGGAACTACAAGTTATGGAATTCTATTTCCAAATGAAAGAGCTAATGCTAAGGTGAGTATAATGGGATGCAGTGATTCAGGCTGGTGTGGTGACCAAGAGGATAGGAAGAGTACAACTCGATATGTGTTTATGATTGGTAAAGCACCAATCTTTTGGTGCTCGAGGAAGGAATCGATTGCAGCTCTCTCTTCCTGCGAAGCTGATTATATAGAAGCCTCGTTAGGCTCTTGTCAAGTTGTATGGCTGAATACATTGCTTGAAGAGCTGAATGTAAGAAAAACAAAAGTAGTCACTATGAAGATTGATAACAAGTCAACTATAAACTTGGCAAAGCATCCAATTGCTCATGGAAGAAGCAAGCACCTACAGACAAGATTTCATCACATAACAGAAAAAGTTAGCAAGGGAAAGTTGAAGCTAGAATTTTGTAGAAGTGAACATCAAGTGGCAGACATTCTAACAAAGCCTTTGTAGATAAACACATTTAAACATCTAAGAGATGAACTAGGAATTGTATGTATTAAGGAGGAATGTTGAAGTGGTTAATTTAATTATAGTTTGATTAGTTTACTGTTTTGTTTGTTGTAACTAACTACATAATACAAGCCATGAGTTAGAATGTATAAATATCAACGATACAATAAAATAAGGTAGTGTGCATATTCTTACAAAATCACATTTATCTCATCTATAAAGTTCTCTCAATATAGTCACTCATTCTTCCATCTTCATCATTAAAAGGTGGGTGAGTACAAGATCATTGTGATCTAAAATTAGTTTCTAACAATTATAACTCAACTCTATTGTTGATTATTGTTTGGTTAGTTCTTTCATTATATTCTCATAATTGCTTCTATTAGTCGAACAAATTATTTTATTGAGAATTATTCAAGGAAGTAATGAGATAACAGTTCTAATAATTTTTCAAGACAAACATATTATTTATTTTTTAAATTTTTTTAATAACTTCAATTTTTTTATATAATTTAGTTTCTACTATCTAAATTCAATATATTTTCAAAATTATAGAAATTTATATTTAAAATTAAATTTAGTGTAAGAATAATGTCAATTTAGTAAGTTTAAATAAACCTTATTTCAAAAAGGGATTAGAGTACTGGTCAACTTTTGCATGTAATCTTAACACACACTAGAGAGGTATATGGGATGGGGTTTGTATGTTACCTCAAAACTTAGATGGAGAAAGAATTGAGTCTTTCTAGATTGAGCTTGCTTATCTCTCTCTTGATGATATGATAAACTATAGACTTGTTCATGAGTTTCTCCTCTTCTTGATGAAACCCTCTCTTATTCTTCTCCTTCCATGAGAGCTTTTTCTTCTCCTTCCATGACTTCTATCTAAAGGTGTGCAAAAATATGATTAAGTGGACTATATTGGTAAATTAAATTGCACTGCACCGCAAAAAACCAAACCATTTAAATACTACTAAGGAATTAAGTTTATACAATGGTATAAATTTTGTAATTTTAATTAGCCAATATTGGCAAAATAAAATTGTAACTAATTTATATGATGTAATAGTTTGTATATAAGTTTTGGAAGATACCAAACTTGCGATTTTGTTTTATAATTATTTGAATCTTTATTATATTATTTTTCTGAGAAATTATGTTTATTATTATATTTACTAATTTAAATAGTTTGGTTTGAGTAAACTAAATACTTTAATTTATAATGTTCATAATTTAATATTAAAGAAATTTTTAAATATTTTTAATTATAATAAAATGATATAAATATTTTGTGATTTATCACAATTTTAGCTTAAATACAACTAATGAGTATGGATAGATAGATATCCAATGGGTACACATTCTAATATTAAGGTTGTTGGATACAATTATTTTTAAAACTCTTAGTATAGGGACATGTATTATATTTAGAGTGTCGGAGTGTAGTATAGATTAATTATAAAACAAA
>JBBPBT010001178.1:11761454-11789356 GCA_037974875.1 Cicer bijugum
TTTTTAATTAAAAACACAGATAAAAAGATCAAAATTGTTGATTTTTAAAATAAAATGACTAATTTTGTGAATCAGTAAATATATAAAAATAAATTACAATTAAACTTAAAATATATTATACAAAAAGTTAACATTAAAAAATAATATTGATTGATATTTGAAATATATAAAATAGTAATAAAGTTATATTATATTAAAAAAATATATTTAATATTAAACCTAATAAATAATATATTACTGCAACATCTTATATTATTCAAAAAAATAAATAATTATTAAAATATATATATACATTTAATTCAATTTCAAAAAAAGAAATTTAAAATTCAATTCAAACAGTTAATTATTTTAAATTTATTATTCATTAAATGTGTTTAGACACATTAATGATTTTAATTTTAAATAATTTTGATTTATTAATTTATAATTTTAATAACTCGGTTTAGAGGTGAATTCATATCCTACCCCAAAGACATCGACACACATCCTCCATTTAAAAAAATTAGAATACCAGTATCATTTTATATATTTTTTTTAATTTAATTAATGTACATAAATTTTACATATGAAATGTCTTGTATATCACACTAAAGAGTTCTGATTCCGTAATCAATCACAATTTTTTAAAATTTAAAATATTTAATTTATATAATAATCATCCTTAAAATAATAGGCATAAATAATTATAATGTATTATCATATATTTTACATACATGCAAATTAATTTTTTTTTTTCTTTTCATCTCTAATTAACCAACATATAACATCTATAATAATACTATTGTTTCTATTTCTCTCTCTTTAAGAGTGTCAAATGAATATTTGGATGTTCCCATGACATATTCCATTTATTCTTTTTTATTTTCACCGCTTGAAATTAATATTTTTTCACTCGTGACTCAAGAGTATAATCACAGGCACAGCAACGCTAATTCAGATACTACACAGAACTACACTCTCTCACATCTCATCACCACCGTTAATCGTTGAATCGCCGGCGGCAGCCTCCAGGCGCCACCACTTGTCCACATTCACTTCTTCTGCATCCTTCTCTCTCACGTGTATCACTTCTTTTTCTCTCTCACGTGCAGATCTATTCGCCCCTGCATGTCTGATCTCTCTGTCACACGCCCTCCCATCCTTCCCCGCCGTCCACCGCCCTCATCCGGCCAGTCAACACTAACACAGGGGTATGCAGTTACTCACCTTCTCCATTTTCAGTTTTGATTTGGAAATTTTGGTCGAATTGAATAAGTTTCTCAAATTTGTAAGTGTTTTGGAATTTTTAATATGATTTAATGTAGATAATTTTTGTTTTTGTTTTGTTGATGAAGGTTTAATAATTAAATTCTTCAATCCTCCTTCAATTACTATCCTCATTAATTAACATCAAAACACTGTCAGTAACCGGTTATTTTGAGGAGGTAATTCAGAAATCCGCATCTTTTAATTTTCATGAATTGGATCTATGTTTCTGTTTTTAATTTATCTTATTTATTGATGTTTCTTTCATTAAAAAACTTTTATTTTCTTCTGACATGCTTATCTCCTACAATGACCATAATTAGCAAATTTCTAGATACATTTATTACATTTTTTTTCTTTCAAATATATCCCTTATTAATACTATTAAATTGTCACAAAAGGGCAATCTAGTAAAAATAATACACACATTATATACATTAGAGTTTAATGAAAATGCAGGAAAATTATTTTACATTATCATCCAACAACAATTCATCCTACTGCTGCATAAGCACATTATAAAACTGTTTCGTAAAATAACTGTAAAAAACTTGGTTATAATTGGTTGTCAGTGTAAAATTAGTTTACACGGACAATGTATACTCTATTTTCGCTTAACTAGAGTATCAATTTTTCTTAATATGCCTACAAAGATGATGGCTTGATAATAGAGTTTCACATAGTATCCTGAAATAGCTTCAGTGGGTTAAGTTGTGTTTTAATTTCTTCATCTGAACCATTTTTATTAAGGATTTTTATACAGGTAAAAAATGGAGTTTGGAGAAACAGACAAAGAGAAGCTTAATTCTCAGACTCCATGGATACCCACCACTCCTTTTAAGCCCATTGTTCAAAGACCATTGCCGATCTACACTCCCGGAGAGAGAAAACAGCTGGGTTTTCATTTCAATGGCGAAATTGCATGTTTTGAATCTTCAGCTGGTGGTGGAGATATTAACCAAAATCCTCACAGTTGGTCAGAATCTGCGGCTACAACATCAAACATTGCTCATGACAATGGCCGAACTCGCGTACAGGTTTCCTTTGACAATATTCCCAGCTCAAGTAATAGTTTTGCTGAACTCATGGCTCAGGCAGAGGCTCCTCCTACATACTCTACGTATGGATTTTCGGAAAACCAATTTGTACCTGGTGAATGGAACTCACAGTTCAACCAAAACTATGCATTTCTTGGCCACCACAATCTCTGTCATGAACAACCCTTCATCAATTTTATCCATGACAATTACCAAGATCCTCAAGGTAGGGGAAATAAATTTTGGTTCCTGGATTTAGGTTCCCAGAGTTTTGACAGTTGATTAAAAAATTACTAGTTTTTGGAGTTAAATCCTAACTTCATTTCCAGTTGATTTGTGGCATTGTTTAAAAGTTTTTCTTGGGACAAATATATCTTAGGCATAAATGTCAGGCAGTCTCTACTCATTCCAAAGCCAAAGAAATATCTTAGGCATTCTATATTTTGCTATAATCCATTTTATTTTCGCTATGAAACCATCTCACTCACATATTTTTCTATTTTATTTTACATTCACAGAACGAGTTTTCCACTAAAATCAGGTTGTTTAGATATTTTACTTTTTGATTTTCCAGACTCTGATCAATATTGGTACCGTGTTGCTCTGTAGGCACAATATTCACTATTATACTAAAAAAAATTCTTCAATTCCTTATTGTGTGTAATCAATGTGAGACCATATGGTTCTAACTCTGGCATATATTTATATGATGTCCTACAACAGGCACATCATACTTGGATTACTATAGCAAGACCAATTCTCAGGTAGTCCTGCCTCCAGAAAATTCCATCGCAGAAAAAGACAGACAAGTTGTGGAGACACAAATGAGTATGGAAGAAAGGGGTCAAAGGGAAGAAGAGAATAATGCCCCAGCCACAATGTGCAACAAAATCTATGATCCTGTTATAGACTTTACTGCTATTTCTACACCATGCAAAGAGAATCACAACTACAATAAGGAAATACACCATGCTATTGATCTTAATGAATTACCCCAAACAAGACCAAAAAGAAAAAAGCACCGTCCAAAGGTCATCAAAGAAGGAAAACCCAAAACAACTAAGAAGCCAACCACTCTAGCGCCAGATCAATCAAAAGAAAACTCAAATGACAAGAGAAAGTATGCAAGAAAGAAAGAATTAAACACAACTCAAACAGAAATGACAGGGGAATTCACAAAACCATCAATGCCTGAATTTGCCAAAAAGACATGTCGAAGGTCTTTAAACTATGACATACTAGAACAACCAAGAGCTGGACAATTTACATGCAGAGAAAATTCAACTACATGTTTTGGTGGAGAAATTGGCAAGGAAGATGCACAATCAAGTCCAAATGAATCCAATAGCAGCAATAGAAACCTTTTGAGTACAGAACCACAAGAAGTTGGTTCCAAGAGAAAACAATCTGGTACCATTGAACAAGCAGACAACAACAACATTAATCTAATTGGGGCACAATATAATTTATTGCAAGCATACCAATCTAAGTATTGGGTTCAATTTCCAAATGTTCAAAAGAAAAAGAGAAGTGAAAAGGGGAAATTTTCCAACACATCCAATATATCTTCCATGACTTCTACAAAAGATGTACAACTAGCAACATGCTTTGAAGAAAATGCTAGATCACATCCGGTTGCATCAACTTCTAATGGCTGGACTTCTGCTTTTGAGTATGAAACAGCGAGACTCCTAACCATGCTCAAAGATACAGAAAGAGCTACCTATGATAAATCTCAATCGCTTGAGTACAGTTTATCTTCAAGAATGAGCATACCGACCAAAAAAAGATCTAGAGTCACTACCAGAATTCATGATTGTGCTTCACTGACCACAACTAGAAACCTTGATGCCAAACTAACTAATACTGCAAACCTAGGAGGTTTTGATAGACAAGCGTTTGAGGATGCAGAAAGACCACAAACAGGCATTGATGCCCTAGTTGCAGAGATGCGTGCATCACTCACAAAAAAGAAACGAAGTAAAAAGAGAAGTACTCCAATCACTTCAGCATATTCTTGCATGAATGAAATGCAACACCATCCGTCCTTGCACAACTCATTAGGTATTTCAACTAAAACTTTGACTTTTTTGGGTCAATAATATTAAAGTTGTTGCAAAACAAACAATCTACAATGCAGTTTGTCCTAATTATTAAGACATTGATGCAGATGTGGCTATCGGAGAGAGGTGGAAAAACATGCATACTGTTGTGGACGCATTAACACAACAATTTAGATACCTAAACATACATATAGAAGCTAGAGAGCTTGCGTTGTGGGGGCAGAATGCACTTGTCCCTTACAACCAGAAAAATAAAAAACACAAAGGCCTTGTTCATGGAAATGGCACCATCATTCCCTTCGAGGGCTTGTTTGATCCCATCAAGAAACAACGCCCACGACCTAAAGTTGATCTTGATGAGGAAACTAATCGAGTGTGGAAGCTTCTGCTGTTGGATATAAACAGTCATGGGATTGATGGAACCGATGAAGACAAGGCCAAATGGTGGGAAAATGAACGAAATGTTTTCCGAGGCCGAGCAGAGTCATTTATTGCACGGATGCATCTTGTACAAGGTACGAGTGATACTTTTTCAAGAAAAACAACATTGATCACTTTTATTTTCTCATACATTTATATACTTACTATTTGTGCTCAAGGAGGAAGAAAATATGAATAAAATTGACATAATTTGTCTTCCTACCTGAAAAAAACAAATTTCAGACATAGGCAACCACAAATCCTACTTTCAGAGGACCAAGAGATAAAGCACATTGAAGAAATTTACACAAAATTGACAATAATAATCCCTCTGGTCTCAATTCTAAGCAAAACCTACTTTCACGCTTATTCAGGATGGTAGTTAAGTGCATTTAATTTTCTTTGATTCATGTAAAAAAGAAATGCAATTACTAACTTGCCCCTGATTATTATGACCATCTCTCACAACATTAAGTAATTAATGCGACGGTATTTTTTTAACAATGTGAATAAATTAGTTGACTTTTACTTATATTTGAGGCCCACAAGTACATGCATTTTTCGCTTATAATTAAGCCTGGAGGAAGTATTTATTGGTAATTAGTAATAATTTATTAAAGAAAGATATCAAGATAGACCAGTAAAGTAGGAAATTCTAACTAACATTAGAAATACATTAGCCTAACCAAATAAAGAAACAAAAATAAAATAACTTCATTGAAGATAACAATGCAAAATAACCACAAATTATCCTAAATGTACATATCCATTCTGCATCATTTGGTTACATGGTTAGCATATTAACAAAAAATAATGCATATCCAACAGGAGACAGACGCTTTTCGCAATGGAAAGGATCAGTGGTGGATTCAGTGGTTGGAGTTTTCCTCACTCAAAATGTTTCAGACCATCTTTCCAGGTATAAATTATGCAAGCTTAATTACGTAGAAATGGGCAATTAAAATGTGATCACCACTTTCATTTTTTCTTTTCTGTTGGCAGCTCTGCATTCATGTCTCTTGCTGCTCGATTTCCTCTAAAGTCAAGTAGCAAGTACAATACATGCCATGAGGAAAGTGAAAGCTTAATAGTCAACACACCGCAGGTGCAAATTGTGGAACCAGAAGAAAATGAAAAGCTGGAAGAAAAAATATTGAATCAACATGTTCATGAACTGAGCTCTATGACAAAAGACATCATTGACCATTCTGAAGAAAGAGAAACTGTTGACAGCAACAGCATTGATTCCTGTGTAACTACTGGTAGCTTAAATAGCTTAAAAGATGAATCAAATTGTAAACCGTCGGAACCAGATCAAAGATTCATGGAACACGGTACAATGGAATTTGTTAGTTGCACAATTGGGGGAGCGCAAGAAAATTCATATCATGAAGGTGTTAGGAATGAGTTAAATACTTTATTTTCATCCCATGGCTCCATTATTACATCTCAATTGTCTGGAGATTTTTCAATTGATCAAAATCTCAAGAAGATAGGATCATTCTCAGACCGCAACACAAGAGCAGAAGATCAGTTAAGCACAACTGAATACATTTTTAACAATAGGACTTCTTTCAGTAAGCCTTTAGCAATGGTAAGTTCGACCCAGTTACATGAAGTTAACAGTCAAATAAGCAATCCAACTGAGAATTTGAGAGATTCGTATGGTCAATATGTAGCTATGAGCCATGACAACCTGGAAGAGAACTTGGAAAAATCAAGTGTTACTCAAAGCTCCTTAGAAGCAATCATGACACAATGCAATGGCTATAATTTAAAAATGACCCCCAACTCTGGAGTCCTTGAAATCAACTGCTATAATCCTGTCAACATTGAAGCCTCATCAAGTGGCTCCTCAAAGAATAAAAATGAAAATAACAAAAGCTCTAGTTCTCTAATGGAGTCTGAAAGCCAACCTGCAATTGCCCATTCTCACAGCATGCTATCTGTGGTCGATCTTCAACAAAATTGTGATCACAGGCAGCACAAAGTTTCCCACATTTCTGGACAAAGTCAAGATCTTATGCAGAAATCAAGGGAATTAGATTTTGGTGACCACAATTATGCCATGAAAAATGGAAACAGTGAGTTAGACTCTGCCCATGTAAAATTAAGGGGCAAGGAGCGTGGGAAAGAGAAAAAGGTTGACTACAATTGGGATAGTTTAAGAAAACAGGCGCAAGCTAAGTCAGGGAAGAGAGAAAAGACAGAAAGCACCATGGATTCTTTGGATTGGGATGCTGTGAGACGTGCAAACGTCCATGAAATTGCTGATGCAATCAAAGAAAGAGGCATGAACAACATGCTTGCTGAACGTATTCAGGTAGAATTTAATATCCATGAAATATTATTTATGCAAAATACCACCCGTAGTCTTTAACTTAATTTCATTTTAGTCCTTTATCTTTTTTTTTTTTACTGATTTGGTCCTTTATTTTAATTTTAAGTGACAATTTGATCTTTTATGTTTTAAAATGTCAACAATGTTATTCTTATTTTTTGCAAAAATTCAAAATATTCATAATAAATTTCAAACAAAATCCATAAAATTAATTATCATCCTCAATATAATGCAATTTCATCAAATTCATAATTTAAATATTTAAATAAACTCATATTTTAATCTCTAACAACATCGAATAAAGAATGACAAATATGAGTTTATTTGAATATTTGAGTTACGAATTTGATGAAATTTGTTTTATATTAAAGAATATAATTAATTTAATGGGTTTTGTTTGATAATTTTGATGAACTTTTGTAAAAAAAAGGATAACATTGTTGATATTTTAAAACATAAAAGATCAAATTGTTAGTTAAAATGAAAATAAATGACCAAACCGAAAAAAAAAGAAAAAAAAAACATAAATGACTAAAACGTTAACTGAAATTAAGTTAAGGGACCACGGGTGGTATTTAGCCTATTATTTATTTACATTTTGATGGAGAGAGAAAACCCTTAAACACAACTTATGTCGACTGATATATTATGCAGAGTTTCTTGAATCTACTTGTTGAAAAACACAGGGCTATTGATCTCGAGTGGTTGAGAGATGTTCCACCTGACCAAGCAAAGTAAGTCCAGAGATTAATGAACTGCTTTATTAAAATATTACTTTCCATACATATCATGTTAGCTTGTCATGATTAAATTGTTGGTGAAACCAACATCCTGAGTTCTTGTGGATACAAATAGATGCATTCTCACAGTGGCGGAGCTTGACCGAAAACCTTGGGGTGGCCGACATAAAAATATAATATATAAATTAAATATCTAAATAATATTATATAGCAAAAATTTAAGTTGTAATAAACACAAAGTGAAGTATCAAATAATTAATTTAACTACATGACTTAAGAATACTTTAAATTAATGATCTACGCTCTTTAATTAACTTGAAATCATCAATAATAGACTCAGAACTGATACTTGCAGCAATTTCCCTTTCAATATAAATCGTCATGCTATCTGCCAAAAAGTCAGCTTCCATCTTGTTTCTTAACCTTGATTTAATAATTTTCATTGCTGAAAAAGATCTTTCAGTTGTGGCAGTAGAAACTAGAAGAGTCATGATAAGACGAAGTAATCTATCAATCAAAAAGAAATTTTGCGTTTTTTCAGTTGCAACCAAACATGAGCACAATTCTTAGATAGTTGATAAATTATTCAAATTTAAATCTTGACGAGCATCAACCAATAAATGTTGGAGTTGAAATTTCAAATTAATCTTTTCTTGCATGTTGAAATCCATAGGGTAATATTTTTCAACTAGAGTGCAAATTTTTTATCTAAATCAATCAATTTAAATCAATTCTTGCATGTTCAAATCAATTCTTTTACTCTTCTTCATTCTCACAAACTTATCTAAATCAATCAATTTAAAAATGCAACAAAACTCAAACACTTTATATGCAACAAAACTCAAACACCTTATATGTAACAAAAAAAAACTCAAACACTTCATATGGACATAAAATCAAACACGCAACAAAAAAACTCTAAACACTTCATATAGACATAAAATCAAACACCTTATGTGCGACAAAAAAAACTCAAACACTTTATATTGACATAAAATCAAACACCTTATGTGCAACACAAAAACTCTAAAAAAAATAAGCACTAACGTTTAATTGAAACTCCAAATCAAAATTCAAAACTCCAAATCAAAGCTTCAAACTCAACACTAACAAAGTAAGCTTTAAATTTCATGCTAACATAAATCAAACCTAACAAAAATCAGCACTAACTAACAAAAATCAACAATACCAAAATAGAAATTCGAACCTTTTGAGAGTTGCAGCGAACAAAGCAGTCAGGCAGAGGCGATATGGAGAGTTGCAGCGAACAGGCCCGAGAGGGCGGAACGGCTGCTGTAACTTGTAAGCAAGAGGGAGAGAATCATAGAAGAGAACAGAGAAGGAGAGAGGAAGAGAAATGAAGAAAGAGAATTTTTTTTTTTCTTGGGGGGGCCGCGGCCGCCCCTGTCCTTGAGAAGCTCCGCCTCTGCATACTCATCAAACAGCAAGACCTACCACACACTAGAAGAAAAAAATTCATAATGTTATTTCAATTTATATATGCAGAGAATTCTTGCTCAGCATAAGGGGATTGGGATTGAAAAGTGTGGAGTGCGTGCGACTGTTAACACTGCACCATCTTGCTTTCCCGGTAAGTCAAAAATAGAAGTATGTAATTACATTAATATAGAATATATTTTAACTGTTTTTGTTGTACAATAGGTGGACACCAATGTTGGGCGTATTGCAGTGCGATTGGGATGGGTACCTCTCCAGCCACTGCCTGAGTCTCTCCAGCTGCATCTTCTAGAGTTGTGAGTACTACATAAATAGATTG
Source organism: Cicer bijugum (assembly GCA_037974875.1). Lineage (NCBI taxonomy): Eukaryota > Viridiplantae > Streptophyta > Magnoliopsida > Fabales > Fabaceae > Cicer > Cicer bijugum. The sequence goes on from JBBPBT010001178.1 coordinate 11,771,078, forward strand.
TATAAGGCAACCATTCAATTAGAAAAGAGCTAACAATGTCGGTTTGAACAGGTACCCAGTGTTGGAATCTATACAAAAATATCTCTGGCCCCGGCTGTGCAAGCTTGACCAAAGAACATTGTAAAGATTTATTTTCAGTTTACAGTTAAAATATACAAGTTTTTTTCTTCATGTGTAAGTTTAACAAGTATAATTTATTTAAGGGTTAAATTTAGACCAATGGACTAAACGTAACTTTTAAACAATACCTTTTATAGTCATGCATTGCCACATCGTTTGAATAGTTTGATTATGATAACTTAGTTATGTGGCAATACATGATTGCATGATAGTGCATACAAGTATTCCAGTAATAGCGGGTTAAAGATTGAACTCTTTATCTCTTGATCTTTTTTCAATGTTTCATTTAAGGTACGAGCTGCATTACCAGCTGATTACATTTGGAAAGGTAAACTACAGCTTCTCATACATCAGAAACTGACCATAATTTAGTAAAACCTATTTTAAACTAAAATCAATGCATGCAGGTCTTCTGTACAAAAAGCAAACCAAATTGTAATGCATGTCCAATGAGAGGAGAATGCAGACACTTTGCAAGTGCTTTTGCAAGGTATTTCTCTGAAAAGATTATTTGCACTCATCATGTTTACAATAAATAATGAGGAAAAAAAAGCATATATATGTGACACAACACCATTCACTACTTGTTTTACATACATTAGAAGTACTGCAGATATTTTTGAGGATAGAGAACTTCAGAGACACTATGTGAAGTTCATATGTCCTTTACTAAATTACTGTTGATGTTTTATGCATATATTGACAACAATCTAATTGGATTGTCCTTGTTGCAACAGTGAACTTAGGAAACAAAGTTTTAACAGCTGAAGATTATGTCAATACCACTTTGAAAATTCAATAATATGCATGTATTCAAAGTTATGATAGATCAATATACAAATGAACAAATGTTAAATGCAGTGCAAGGCTAGCCCTCCCAGGACCGGAGCAGAAGAATATCGTTATCACAACTGGAAACAGTGCACCTGATCAGAACCCATCAGTCATCATCAATCAGTTGCCCTTGCCTCTCCCTGAAAACACAAACCAAGTAGAGGAACTTCAACAAACAGTAGTAATCAGGCAAGTTGAAACAAAATCCGAAATCAATAGCTGCCAACCCATTATTGAAGAGCCAACAACTCCAGAGCTAGAGTGCTCCCAAGTATCAGAAAATGATATAGAGGATGCTTTCTATGAGGAATCAAATGAAATTCCAACCATCAAACTAGACATAGAAGAGTTCACTATGAATGTACAAAATTATATGCAAGAAAACATGGAACTTCAAGAAGGTGAAATGTCAAAGGCCTTGGTTGCTCTAGATCAAGACACTGCGTGCATTCCTACACCGAAGCTAAAGAACGTGAGCCGGTTGCGCACAGAGCATTTTGTGTAAGTAAAAAAACTAACTTGTCTCCAACAAATTATTTGGTAAGCTCAACTCTAACATTGAAAAGTAGGCTAATGAAATGTGGGACAAGATATTAATGAATACTACAAAGGCAGGAACAACAAGTAATACATGATTTGCATCACATTAACCTTGAGTCATGCAAAGATGGAGATTACACCCTCAGGAAGTAGATAGTAATCTCATCCAACATAAGATTTATGTTAGGCATAAAGTTCTTGTAGGCATCATATGATTCATATCCATTATCTTAAATATTAGTCAAAAGTCCTGACAATATATGCTAATATTTGTCTGCCTTCCTGCAGTTATGAACTCCCAGATTCACATCGTCTTCTGGAGGGGGTTAGTGATTTCTGAATCTTTACTCGATGTTGTGTTTATGCTATACGCCCAACTTTTATTAATTTGTTATGCGATACAGTGGGACATGCGGGAACCTGATGATCCAGGCAAATACCTTCTAGCTATATGGACTCCAGGTTGGCTAGAAATAACTTGACTACAATGCCTCCTTCTAGATATGAATTTAAATCGGTTGTAGAGCTATTGTCAATATTATACAACATAATAAGTTGGGAAGTTTTACAATATATTTTAGTTCTTTGGTGTTTTCTAATTTATTTGCCAAAATACATAAATGTGTACACCAGGTGAGACAGCAAATTCTATAGAGCCACCAGAAAGAAAATGCAGCGCTCAGAACTATGGCCAGCTCTGTAATGAGGAGGAATGTTTTTCATGCAACAGCCTCCGCGAAGCAAATTCACAGATAGTTCGAGGGACAATCCTGGTCTGAATGCTTAACCATGCAATGTTTATTACTTCATTAATTCTTATACATTATAGTGGAAAAAAGAAATGGTTGGGTGAAGGAGTAATTTTCATATAAATGTGAGTATTCTTACCCTGACTTAAAATAATTCTGAATAGATACCATGTCGAACGGCTATGAGAGGGAGCTTTCCATTAAACGGCACCTATTTTCAAGTCAATGAGGTAAAGTAGTGTGAAATCTCATAGCATCAAATTTATTTCCATCTAAAATAATTATGTTTCTAATAATTCAAGAAGTTAAAAAAAAAGAACTGTCATTTGAAGCAGGTTTTTGCCGATCATGACTCAAGTCTTAACCCAATTAGCGTTCCCAGAAGTTGGATATGGAACCTCAATAGGCGAACAGTACATTTTGGAACCTCCATACCAACCATATTCAAAGGTAAACACCTAGAAGTTAAATTATTATAGCATATTTAAAAGTTAAACTATTATAAAATATCTCAAACAACTAAGTTGATATGAGCTTATTGTGAAACAGGTTTATCAACACAAGAAATTCAACAGTGCTTCTGGAGAGGTAAGATATAACTCCTAGAATGTAAGATTGTCTTTTGTGATTAAATATCCTTATTTTAACTTACTTTTACCAATGTAGTAACCATAAACAGTTTGCAGACTTTGTAGACGCACTAAGGGTCCAAAGAACTAAAACTAACGCACATGTTTAACTTTTGGTCACATGATGGATCCATCATGTGCCACGAGCTATTTGTTTCTCTTTAGTTTAAAACATAACAATCTACAAGACAATAGGGTAACATAGAAGCATTTCACAATATGTGTCACAATGCCGCATACTTATGTAAATGCTACTACATTTGAAAACTTTTGGCCTAATGAAGTATGCAATCCAACTCATTGAACTCTTTGATAAGCTATGAAGTCTGCATTCTGACTGTTCATTTTCTGCATTGTTGCTGCATTTTAATCTGCATTGTGTTCATTAGCTTCTCTTAACTCTTAATCAAAACATGAATACACGATTCATATTAGAACCATCATCTTGTTGAAACAATGTTTACCTCCAATCTCTATTAGAACCAGTTAAGCTTACACTTTTGACTGATGGCTATTTATAATAATTGGGCTAGGGGCTGTAAGCATCATTATATGACAGTCTCCATTTTGCTATAGTATTTCAATTGCTACTTTAAGTAGCTATTTATTCATTATTAGGTCTATAGTTGGCAAGGACAACATGTCAATTTGTATTTGTATAGATTGTTTGTTTTTGCATCCTGAACAGATTGCTCCTGCGTATGCATTGTATTCATTCTGCATCGTGCTTATTTGTTGCTGCATTTTCTGTGGGTTCATTTGTTGCTACATTTTCTATTACATTCATTCTGGCATTCATTTGTTGCTGCATTTTCTATTACATTCATTCTGTCTTATTATATTGTTGCTGCCTAAAATAGTCAGTTTTTTTGAGTTGTTCGGACCTTTAACGTTAGTAACTTTTATGTTTTGGTGGGATAATTTAGCTGTCTGATACAAGTTTATGAATATAACATTTAAATATATTGAGTATTTTATGGTGATTTAGTATTTTTTTGCTGTATAATTGAGTTGAAACTTTTAAATATATTGATGCATTTATGGTAACATATAAATATATATATCATCTATATATTATATTTACTCGTACGAGTTGTGTCCGTTTAGACAAAACGAGTTTACTTGACCTCTCAAGTTTGATATCTTTGTAACACATAATCTACAAGAAAAAAACGTCAACATATAACCAAACCTATCTAAACAAATTAGCAAAAATGTTTTATAGGGTATGTCTGTGTGCGAGGATTCGATAGGCAAACACGGGCACCACGTCCGCTGAAGGCTAGACTACATTTCCCAGCTAGCAAGCTGGCCAAGAATAAGGAGACAACCAAAAAAGAATCCAAGGTGGCAAACTCACAAGGATTGAATTTGAAACCAAATGCAGAACAGCCATAATATATTTTCAGCATTCCCAACATTTGGATGAACGGCTGTGGATCCAGAAGGCACATATTTATTCATCCTGTAATATGTGTATAATAACAAGGTCATGGCTAACCAACTTTAATCTCTCCTAGTCATGCTAAGAGACCGGTAAGTTTTTTTAGACCAGAACCAAGATTGTATCATGTTAACATGTAGGCTTCTTAGCTTCGTGAAGAGGAATGTGACAATTATTTTCCAGTTTGAATTTTATGCACTTCATTTGGCCAGTTCCATTTGCGCAATTAGTCCAAATTTTACTTCTCAACATTCCTTTGATGATGTAGAAAAGATGTGGTACTAATTTCTCCAAATAATCACAAAAATAAAAATGATTCCTCCAAGTTGAGTGTTTGACAGTAGTGATTTTGAATGATGTGAAGTATTTTATGTATGTGTATATTTACATTAAAAGTAAAATTTGATGAAAATTATGTTGTAAATTATTTTATTTAACTATTTTTAATACAATTTTTGATCAAATTAAAGTTCAGAGCTAAAATCAGTAATGACAAATGTTCTGAACATACTATTATTCTACTAACAACAAAACAAAGATTACTCATAAATAAAAGATCGCACTGTTTTGTGATTAATAGTAAATGCACATATGAGAATCCTTAACCAATATTGATAACAATATAGTAAATATTCCGAGCTATATCAATAGTGAACAATTGATAAAAACAAATCCTAGCATACCTTTTATGTTTTACATATTTGGGGATGTTAGTGACCGATCTTGATCATACATTCTAAAAAATAATATATAATATTTTCATTTTTAATTCAAAATACTGAATTTGAATCTAGACTTTTGATCCAATAACCACCAATATTCTAAATGCAAAAGGATAGCAGGAGAATCACATCTATTGATCATGAAGTTGATAGGGGCGATAGTGAAAGGAGATAGAGATTTTACAACATATATAGTTTACCTTTTGCAGCCTTAGTGACATATATAATAACCGAACTTTGCAAAAGCTTCTATTATTTGGTTAGCTTCACTAAGGACAAGAGTCAAAAAAGTACTGCGTTATTGCAAGATATTAAAGATTTGACTAAGTAACAATTAGTAATGCTAATAATAAGAAAATCTCAATTAGGGATGGAAATAGGTCAGGGTCTATGGTTTGACTTACTTATGGTTTGACCTATTTAATTAAAAAGTTAGTCTCATGCTATTTTTAAAATCTATTTATTTAAATAGGTCAGACTCATGCTTATAAAAAAACATTTTAGATCTGACATACGTTCAATATATATTTTATTATTTATTAATTAATTCTTTTATTATTAAATTAATAATATTATTTCTATTTTAAATTTTATCAATTAGGCAATCACTCAGTAGTCATTTCATATTCGATAATTGTTCCATATTCGGTAGTCCTTTAAATCGTTTCATATTTGTTTGCCAAGTAATAATGAGTGCATTTATTTCAGAAGAAAAAAAAATCTATTCTTTAAAACTAAAAAATATTTTTTATGGTTTAAAATATGTTTGTTTCAGATTTTTTTAAAGTTATTGTTAGAAAAATTGTTTTTTGTTTAATATATATAGATATGTACAATGATATTGGTACGTGGAGAGCATCATGAGTAATGCATTTAAATATTTTAATATGAATAAGGCTTTCAGGTATACCAGACTTTTTACAAGGTCGTCAGACCGAAAAAAAAATCCTATGATAGACCAAATGTCAGATTTAAGTTTAAAAAATTAATTGCAGATTAGACTCATATCTTTCAAAGTCTAATCAGACCTGTTTTCACTCCTAATCAGAAGCCAACTTCAGACCCTTTAAGATATTCTATACCTCTGAGTTAACATTCCTTTAAATATATGAGAGGCGAATTTATTCATTAAATTTTGATTAAAATGCCTGATCTCACATTGGTAATGCCACATATTCACTTTTAACATTCCACTAGATAATAATTTAATAGACACATTAGAGATTAATTCATGTTTAGGGACCAAAGTTCTCGAATTATTTTCATTAAATACGAAAAGTTAATTATTTTTACTTTTTCTCTCAACCATCACATCAATATTCCAGCAAAATGTTTATGTGAAACATAAATGTTAAGTGAATATTTTGAAAATGCAAGAAATTTTTGTAAGTAACTTTTATAAGATATTTACGTAATACATATTCTTAGTATATTAAGTATTTTTTTATATATACTCACTTTCATAATATTAAATAATTATTTTATAAAAATAATTTGTTTCTTGGTATATTATTATGAAATTTATATCTTTAATATATTTTTTGAGATTTAGATATACATTAATAGAGTAGGTTATTTTCCGTAACATATTATTTCTTGGAAATGAGTTAAGTGGTCATCTCCGTGTTTCCTAAAGTTTTGTTTGCGAGTTTGGACGAGAGGGAGAAGGGGAGAACTTTGATAAAAAAAGAAAGGAATGAAGAGATTTGGGAGGAGATGACTTTCTTTTCATTCATCATACAATTTTTTTTTTTTTTTTTAATTTGGAGGAACTCAAAAATTATATTGGAGGAAGATTTTGGAGGGATTAGACAAATTCTTCAAATCATTTTCATACTGTTATAATACTTTATAAATTAAAAATATATTAATTATAAACATTCTTTTATCATTTTCTACAAAATCACTCTTAAAAAATGTAGAAAAACTTTCTCTATTTTTCTATTTTCTCCTCCCTTTCAAAATCCTCCTCTCCCAGCTACTCCAAACTCTCAAACAAAGCCTTAGTTGACCGAACTCAGAGGCAAGAGAAAAAGAGAATAGGTTGGTCAATATAGTGTCATCTTGCAAACAACTTGAATGGTTAGTGTATGTTTTGTTTGGATAATAAGATTTTCGGAGTCTAAATTTCAATCAATATAATTTACTCACTGTCGTGAGTATTATTTTGAAACATTTTAAAATGTGTAGAAAAAAATATTAAAATTTTAAAAATTATTACATAACACATATACTTTAATAAAAAAAAATAGTGTACGATAATTATATAAATTATCGTTTAAATTATGATTAATATTTTATTTCCACGAATCATAAGGTGTCAGCTAAATGATACAAATTTGATATTATAGACTGAGGTTAAATCTAACTCGAAAAAATTGTAAAATAATTATTAGTTCAACTTTAATTAATAATAATTTGTGCATCACTATAAAGATTGTTAATTTTTTTATGATTAAATTTTTGCAGATCATTATTTTATAGAAATAAAAATACCCATTTAATTATGATCTATAATTTCTTTTATTCCATTTATTCTTCTTATAACCATAAAAATTTACAAGATTAATACATTAATATATACATCACCTTCTAAAAAATTAAAATTAAACTCGTGGGTACTAATACCCCTTTTAATCCTATTTATGTATTATAACAATGATAAAATTTTTATCTATAATTTATATGATAATTTATACTATATTTTTATAAAACTTTGCAGCGAATAAATAAAAACTATTTCAAAGAAAAAGAATCTTTTTATGAGTTATTTAGGATGCCACATTTCTCAAAATACAAATGGAACACTTTAAACATTTTTCTTCCGATAAAATAGTGCAAATTCCATAAACTTGATCTAACTATAACTTCTTAATTTAATTCCAAAAACTTACAAGTACTTCTAAGATTTTTATACAAAAAGTTGTTTATAATTAAATGAGTAAAATACAACTTATAATTTTCATTCCCAGTATCACCTATCAGAGCGGAGCTTCTAACAAATTTGAACTTTAAGACTTATTAACTTGTAATGACTATGATTTTGCAAACGCATGGCTAAGTCAGTCAAACACAAACTACGAAGGTGAGTTTTGAAATCATATTGATAATATAATATAAATAAGAAGAACACACAAATAATCATAATAGATCGTATCATAAGACATCATGATATATCAAAATATTCAAGGAAGTAATATCATATTATTACATCCAAGCCACTCAAGTAAAATTATTATTTCATTATAATATACATCAAATCATCTAAGAGAAACTATTATCACTTTTGAAACACACTAATCACAACAAAACAATTACAATAAAATGAAATGCTACGCATGAGCGTAAATTATACTTCTTCACAATTTGGTATCATTTTAACTCTGAAGTACTTGATTAAGAGGTTTGATACTATGCCACCACACAAGTGGACGAACAATTCAAATTGACCTTGTCCTCATAGCTCCCTTCAACTCAACCCGAAACACATATACGCAATAGTCGAGGTACACGTGTGTTGCATAGTAGCTCTCGACATTTGAAGGGATACCTCTAAGTCACCTAGGAATTCCTCACACAAATACTTCTATGGTCTAACAATCTTGCCTTAAAGAGGTTTGTTAACATTTCACGGTAGTAACTTTATTAGCATTTTCACTGGTAGCTTCATCATCAAAGTTAACTTTATTTTATTTTATTTTGACTAACAAACCTCTTTTATCATAGTGTTGACCAGACGATCAATTTGTAGACCAAGATTATCAGACACATAATCATTAGTGTCAGTTTGCATACACAAATTCAACAAAGGCACATTGAGAGCACGTTTATCAAAGTCAGATACATCTTAACATATTTCCAGAGCCTTGACTTGTTTTTTTTATTAATCTTTTCCAATCATTAGAGGATTTAGCTTAAATTCTTTAAGTTTCATGGCAAGGGAACTGTACAATTAATTAAAAAAAATAGTGTCATAAATTTTTCTCACAATATTTTTTGTTGTTTTCAAAATAATTAAGGGTCATTGTTCTTTAACCCACGTTGGTTCTAACAGACCTGTTCAACCCTTCAAGAACATGAAAATCATCTTGACTACATCCCAATGATGTTTACCTTGTTTGGATAAAAACATGCAAACTTGACTTGCAGCTTGTGCCAAATTTGTACATTAAACAACCAACAACATTGACATACGGAGCCTTTGACATATACTTAGCTTATGCATCTATCTTTGGACATTGATCCAATAGTAGCATAAAGTGATTCTCCAATGGAGTACTCACAACCTTCAAACTGCTCAAATCAAATTTGTCTAATAATCTCCACACCTAGAGTGTTTTTAGCAACACCTAAGTCTTTCATATCAAACTTACTCCCAACATGATTTTCAATTCATTTACATCATATAAATAATTAGCAGCAATCAACATATCATCAACATACAATAATAAAAAAATTCTTCATCAAGACTCGTAACATAAATACAACAATCATGATCACACCTTATATATAGAAAATTTGAAGCATGTATGAATGAAAGCATTTGTACCACCACCTTGGAGATTGCTTTACACCATCCAAAGACCTCTTCAACTTACTAACTAGTTTTCCTTGTCCAATATCGTTGAAATCCTCTAGCTACTCCATGTAAATTTTCTCATCTAAATTACCATGAAAAAATGTTGTATTTACATTCATCTGCTCTAAATGCATGTCTTAACATTGGCCTAGTAGAAATATTTTTTACGATTGAAGAAAAACCTCATCATCATCGATCCCCTTCTATTGTGAATACTTTTTGGCTACAAGAAGAGCCTTGAAATTTTCCCCTTCTTTTTCTATTAGTGATGGTTTTCTCTTGGACACCCACTTGCGACCAATAGTCATTTTCCCCTTAGGAAGCTAAACAAGCTACCGAGTCAGATTTTAATTTTAGGACTCCATCTCCTCCACCAAAGAATCCACGCATTTGTCTTTGTTCTGGCATGAATTAGTTCACAAATGTTTGAATCAATTCATGATTATTATTTTTCAAAGTTTAGACTTCAATTCACACATAAATCGATTAATAAGTGTGAGAATATATTCCCACGATTTGAAAATTAATTTTTCGATTCATTAATGGTGATCAGTATAATGGTGATCAAGAAAAAAGTATAAGTGTTTTTTCTCATTCATGATTTGAATGGTCGTGTCCAATAAAAATATTAATAAAAATCAACATATTCATTCATTCATTCATGATATTTTATAAATTTAAAGTCGAGAAAACGACTCGTATATTGAAGTCAAGAAAACGACTCGCATGTTGAAGTCGGGAAAACAACTTGCACTCGAAGCCGCTAAAACGCCTCGTATGTTGAACCCGGAAAAACGACTCGCACCCGAAACCGAGAAAATGACCCGCATGTTGAAATCGGGAAAATGACTCGCACTCAAAGCCGAGAAAATAAATTATATGTTGAAGTCGGGAAAACGACTCGAATTCGAAGTCGAGAAAACGACCCGCATGTTGAAGCCGAGAAAACGAATTGCACCTGAAGCTGAGAAAACGACCCACATGTTGAAGTCGGAAAAACGACTTGCACTTGAAGCCGAGAAAATGACTTGCATGTTGAAGCTGAGAAAACGACTTATACCCAAAGCAGGGAAAATGACCCGCATGTTAAAACCAAGAAAATGACTCGCACCTGAAGTCGAGAAAATGACACACATGTTGAAGCCAGGAAAATGAGTCGCACCCGAAGCCGAGAAAACGACCAACATGTTGAAGTTGGGAAAACGACTCGCAATCAAAGCCGAGAAAATGTCCTGAATGTTGAAATCGGGAAAACAACTCGCACCGAAGCCGCGACTCGCATGTTGAAGCTGGGAAAACGACTCGCACCCGAAGTTGAGAAAACGACCCGCATGTTGAAGCCAGGAAAACGATTCGCACATAAAGCCAAGAAAACGACCCGCGTGTTGAAGCCGGAAAAGTGATTTGCACCCAAAGCCGAGAAAACGACTCGCATGTTGAAGTCGAGAAAACGACTCACACTAAAGTCGAGAAAAAGACCTGCATCTTGAAGACGGGAAAATGACTTGCACCCAAAGTTGAGAAAACAATCAGTATCTTAAAATTGGATAAAAGACTTACCAAAATCATATTTAGACAAAATTAAAGTTATCATCTTTACTTATCACTTACTTTGATTCTTAAAGTAAATTCTAAGTAAAGAGAGGCAGCTGTTAACACCTAATTTTGTCTGCTACTTTAAGATTTTTAATAAATATATAAAAAAAATTATAATGATAAAAATAAATAGTTAGACCTTTAAATTTTAGAAAACCACGGATGTGTTTGGTTTTTGTTTGCCTCTGACTCCTTTTCAAAAAATTTCACTATTTTCCAAAATATAAAAAAGCAAACGTATTTAATTGAATGAAAATAAATTGATTCATGATAATAAAAATCATTATAATGGTCAACATTTGAATGAAAAGAAACCGAAAAGAAATGAATCAATAGTAATAAATATCGGTATAATGGTGATCAATTGAATAAAAAAGAAACCGAAAAAATGAATCAATGGTAATGAGAATCAGTATAATGGTGGTAAATTGAATGAAAAAAAATCAAAAAGAATTCATTGGCAACTATTATCTTGTCTTTTGTAATCTACACTCAAAATGTTTATAAATAGTCGACAACAAGTATCGAAAGTGAGGACAATTCGGAGCACAATTGAGAGCATAAAAAAAATAAAAGAGAAGAGAGGATAATATGCTGAAAAGTAGAGAAAGAAAGATTGGAATCAGAAGTTAATAAAAAACTTCTCCAGTACACCCCTTTGAGATCTCCCAACCTAAAGATTTATTCAGAGGTGGGTCTTTCAACCGCCTACTCTTTCGATGAAGGGTGCACTACAAGACTATTGGTACTAAAAACATAAAATGGGACTGGGGGAATTACTTCAATACAGTAAACACTTTTTTTTCTCCTCGTATATTTTTTTTTTTGACATTATTGTTATTATAAAAAAAAAATTTACTATACTATACATGTATGATATAAACAAGATTTGTTTTTTGGTTATACGATCAAGTTTTTTAGAACTAACTAATAAGAATCAAGTCGATTGTTGTATAATCGTCTACTTCTTTATCAAATTCATGATCTCTCATATTTATTTTGTTTTCCTTTTTGTGCGTTAGATCTAAAATTCTTTTGTTATTACCGCCGCCGGTCTGCGCCACATAAGCGCTACCGACTCGCGCTTGAATTTTTATTTCATAGTTTGTAAATGTCAAAAAATAGTAAAAAAATTTCCTTAAAATAAAACGATATCCAAATCAATATACAACACATCACTCCTATTATTATTATTATTATTATTATTATTATTATTGTTATTATTATTATTATTATCACCATTATTTTGTTAATTTATTTTGATGTATATATATATATCTATAGTAAAATTAATAATAAAATCATTCAAAACATAAATATTTTTTATCCAAGAACTACATGTGTTTTGATTTTTCTATTGCACCTAGGGATAGTTATAGCAAGATCTCCCATTTGTCAAACTAAATTAATAAAAAAAATATTTTCCTTTTTTATTAATGTAAATAATTTACTTTCTTTTTTATTATTATTCTTTTTGAGGTAAAAAATAAATAAATAAATAAATAGTTTATATACAATTAATTAACAAACGTTGTAGGGTGGTAATACTTTCTCTAGTCTTAATCGACTCCGAAACCAAATTTTTGGTTCAAAAATCATTATTTTAGGTTTTATCCAATTTTTTCTTTAATAAAAATAAAAATTGGTGGCGCCTCCTTTCTCGCAGACAAACCGGACGCGATTGTTGGCGACTCCGCTGGGGACTTTTGAGAGTCAAGTCTAATCTAATTAATTATATATAGTTATTTTATTATTTTATTTATATTACCCCTATTGTTTTATTTTTTATATTATGAATATAATTGCATGCATTTTGTCAATTTATTTTCATTGTGATCATTTTTTTTTATGTTATTTATTTTTCTATACACGACTCACACACTTATGAGTGGGCTCTATACCTGGACTGAGTGCAAACCTAAGATGAGTTAGAGACTGTGTAATGATAATCTTTTGAATGTACGTCCTGTTTGGTTGTCATGATAGTCTCACCTAGAGTTGACATTTTCTAGAATATTTCCATTTTAATAGTTTGCCTATTAATTAGTTTAATATTTTAGAATTGAGTTGTGTGCTCTAAGAGTCAATTTAGAACCATAGAACCACTCATAGTAAAGGTTCACAATAAAAAAAATCATCAAATAAGAAAAGAACCATGTAGAGCACATGTATATATGAAAAAAAAATTTATCCTATCTATATCTCATATTCATCATAATGCATTGCATAATCATGCATGTTTCATCTTTTATTTTATTTTACAACATGTTATTTTTCTTTTTCTTCAGATGTTTTAAGAAAAAATAATTGCATATTAAAAGGTAGTAAAATGTTTCATTTAAATGCATAGTCAGTGCATTCTCATAATATTTTCCTTCAAGAAAAAAAAATGGCAAAAAAAAAACAAAAAAGGGTATCATGACACCTTTACCGAACATGTTTTTGGGCTAAAATCATGGATGAGTTGAAGCATACAAAGATTATCTAAATCAATTAAAATACCATATGGCTAAAAATTTGGAAATCTTGTAAATCCTTGATACTTGAAATCATGGGAATATTTGATGAAAAAAAAATATATCATGAAGAACTCATGTTCACCCCTTGATTTCATAAGTCAAACAATTTTTTACCTTTTAGTCTACTTTTTGGTCTACCTCAAGTCATTTGTCTACAAGATTTGAACTTGATACTAATGAGATTCAGATTCATCATCCACGCCCTACTTCTGGGTCATGGACATACTTTTTGCCTTTTTGCCACAGGTGAACCTCTAGAAGTTGGGTCGTCTATGTTGAACTTTCATTACCATCGCTTATTATTTTGATGTCATGAAAATAAATAGATTGATGGTAATAAAAATTATTATAATGGTCATCATTTGAATGAAATGAAACCGAAAAAAAATGAATCAATAGTAATAAAAATCAGTATAATGGTGATCAATTGAATAAAAAAAACCGAAAAAACGAAATCAGTATAATGGTGGTCAATTAAATGAAAAGAAACAGATTAATGGTAATTAATTGTCAATTATTCTCTTGTCTTTTGTAATCTACACTCAAAAAGTCTACAAATAATCGACAACAAGAGTAGAAAGGGAGGGTCATTCGGAGCACAATTGAGAGCACAAAAAAATAAAAGAGAAGAGAGAATAATAGGCAGAAAAGTAAAGAAGAAAGATTGTAACCAAGAGCTAATAAAAAACTTCTCCAATACAACAAACACTTTTTTTCTCCTCGTCTATTTTTTTTTGACATTATTGTTACTATAGAGTCAAATTTTTTTGACGACAAATTTTTGATCTCTCGTCTTTATTTTGTTTTCTTTCTTGTACATTAGATCTAAAATTATTTTGTTATTACTACCGTCGATACGTGCCAAATATGCGCTGCTGACTCGCGCGCCAAAAATGCGTCGCTAACTCGCGAATCTGCTCTTGAATTTTTATCTTTTACAGTTTGTAAAAGTCAAAAAGTTGTAAAAGTATTTCCTTAAAATAAATTGATACACAAATCAATATATAACACATCACTCTTATTATTATTATTATTATTATTATATAAAGTAAAATTAATAATAAAATCGGTCAACACATAAATATTTTCTATCCAAAAATTAGGTGTGTTTTGATTTATGTATTGCACCTAGGGATACGTAGGAGCAAGGTCTCCCGCTTATCAAACCAAATTAATAAAAAAAAGAATATTTTTTCTTCTTTTATTAATATAATTAATTAATTTTTATTATTATTTTTTTGCGATAAAAATAAATAAATAAACAAATAAATAGTTTGTATACAATTAATTGTAGGGTAATTTTTTTAACTAACGTTGTAGGATGGTAATACTTTCCCTACTCGTAATCAACTCCTGAATCCAAATTTTGGTTAAAAAATCATTATTTTAGGTTTTATCCAATGTTTTCTTTAATAAAAATAAAAATTGGCGGCGACTCCTTTTCGCATACAAATCGGATGAGACAATTATCTATTACCTATTATAATAATTAAAACAGAACTCTGAAATCTTAATATATGTCACATCGCCCAATATTTGCCAACTCACAAAAATTATGATGCGGCATATTCCAAATTCATTTTCTATTCCATTATATTTTGCTTCTTCAATATATAATGCAAATCTTTTTCACTTGCCCAAGTAGAACTATTTCATACATTATATAATTTCAGTTTTAATTTATCACTCAATGACTCATCAATACACTTAAAAAGCTATAATTATTCATCAAAACTTTCATTTCCCAACTCATACAAAAAAAATAAAACCATCCAATATTTTCAAATCATCACACTGAAGAATTTTGGAGTTATGTTTTAATTATTATAATAGATGTTCATATATTGATATTATTGCATAAGAAATAAGTTTATTTCCCTATGTCGAATGTATTTCTCATAATATTTTTTTCTTTTTATAATTAAAAAAACATAAATCATAATTGAAACATAAAAAATATGAATAATATTAAATATTTGGAAATAAATAACTTATAACTATTTCATTGTTCACTCGAAATTTTCTATGTCTTAAACATTCACAAAATTTTCTTGCCTATAATTTTTTTAACCACTCTTGAAGTTTCTTGACTGTACCAAATAATTATTTGAAAATTTTAAAGACCACACGAGTGAATCGTTTCAATATTTTGGATTTAACAAACTATCACTCACGAATGAATGTTATAATATATCACAAAGCATATAATATTATTTAGTGCATGTTTAGATCGAGATTGAAAGAATTACGATGAATATATAAAATTGAAAACGCGAAAAAGTACATAAGTTGATAAATCTAATGTTTCAAAACTAATATAAATTATATAAAATGAAGAAATATTATAACTAAATATATAACTTAACAATAAAGAAATACATTACTATTTAGCAAATATGTTTATTAGAAGAACCATTTTAATAAAATCAAAAAGCTTGAATAAATCAATTTTATATTTAAATATATTTTGCATGAATTATATTAGTCAACAATGTTTTACTTTTTCTTTTACTAAAACAAACCTAACTTATATATAATTATTCAAAAATATATTTATCTTTAAGTACATAAATACTTGAGTATATTTTACTGTAAAATAAAATTAACATTACTTTTAAATAACATATTATTGTTATTTTATATTCAGTAATATATTACATTCTACCGTGCAACACACGAGTTAGGATCTAGTTTCTATTAAAAGTTAATGATAAAGGGTAAATAATATTACAATGTACCACAAAATTTTTACTGATACAGAATATTATTTTAAATAAAAGTCTCATTTTCCCACTTGCATGCATCAAGCAAAGATCACTGATGCAACTCTTTGATATCATTAGTACCTAAAGATGTATCAAAAGTCATAAAATGTATCTAAATAAGTCAAGTAACAACTCACTGTAGAGAAAATAATTAGATCAAAATAAAAATAATAAAATGTATGCAAGTTATGCATGCTCATAAATATATATGATTTAGATTAATTAGCCACAAAGGGGTCCACACATAACTCACTCATACTAATAAAAAAAATTAAACCAACTACATAACATAGGCATCCACAAAGATGCATATGATATGTCATGAAATGATAATGATACTCAAAAGGTACATGTCACCACCCACATAGATAATCACTAAGATAATAATGTCTTACACACAAATCACCACCCAATTAGACAACCACAAAGATAATAATTAAAAAAACAAATCACCACTTGACAACCATAAAGATAATAATATTTAAAACACAAATAATTTAGACAACCACAAAAATAACAATATTTAAAACACAAATCTTCAACCACTTATACACATACAAATATAAACTTTATTTCTTCTACTATAAATTTTCTCCCATTATTAGTCATTTAGCCATACAAATCCAGGTTTACCACTAAAGACAAACTAAATCATGTTATCACAATAAAAAATTAAAACTTTAAAATGAAATAGCACAAAAATCGACATTTTAAATTAAAAACATTCCCACAAACATATTACTCATGAGATCATAATAAAAATCACAAATTTATAATTAACTACATCTAGACAACACAAAAATGGTAATTTTACATAAAGTTAATAAAATACTCTTGAGTCAAAAACATGTCTTACTTTTGAGTCAAAAACATGTCTTACTTTTGAGTCAAAGAATATTTGTTTATATATAGAAAGAAAAATAAATAAATATTTGTTTATATATAGAAAGAGAAATAGATAAATAAATAGATAGATACAGGTGAAGTATTTCATTTTCATTTTTTTAAAAACTTTGCAAATTCTTAATGGCAACTTCAATGAAGATGATTTTTAAGTTAGTGACATTGTTCCTTGCAATTGTGGGTACTTTGGGGGAAACCACTCAAGATTTCCAAAGTGTTTCACAAAATCCTAATCATGCTGGATATCAACCACAAAAAATTTGTTGCACCAAAGAGGTACAATTTTGTTGTTTCGGTCCAGGCCCGTCTCCAGGCCCAAAGTCTCGCAAAATGATGATTCAAAATTAAATGCCCACCTACATCAACCATCTTATATCATATTAAAGCTATAAATAAAATTGAAGGTTCAATTTCATTGTTTCTTTCTTTCAGTATTCATTTTTATTGTTTCTTTCTTTACGGTATTTAATTCTTAAATGTGTTTGTGGTTTATGTGAGTTGCTTTTTAATTAAAGAGTGTGCACGAATAATTCTTATGTTAATAGTTTTAAATTGTCGAATTGTTAGGAGAATAAAAAAAATTGTTAATAGTTTCAATTATTTCAAATTGATTAACTCAATCTATAATCTAAATGTCGATCTCAAATTAATTACTAAGATTATTTATGACATATTACTCCATTAACTATGTGGCGCAGTTACAAAGTGAATTTGTTCTTATTATAACACATCATTTGCAAGTATTAAGTTGTGTTCTCTCAAAGTGACTCTTATTTGTGCAAATCAATATTTAAATAATAATTTTCACCATTTTTATGGTTAAATATTTGTGTGATAACTAAAATTTTAGGGTAAGAATTAGTGTTTTAACATATTGAT
>JBBPBT010001178.1:11802585-11815882 GCA_037974875.1 Cicer bijugum
AAACTCGAAATAACATTTTCAACAGTTAAGTTACAATTATTGAAATTTGTGAAATTTGAGCCAATAAAATATTACAATAATAAGAATTGTAATTTGAAAGTTATAATAATATTATAATAAATAATAAAAAATACAAGTTTAATAAAAATAAAATTCTTGAGTCAAAAATATAAAAATAAAAATAATATCTTTATTATGGAGTTTTTAATTCGAGTTATTAAGAAAATGAAAAGAAAATAAATTTAAAGATATTATAGCATATAGTATCCAATAGTTATTGAGTAATGATATAATCACATAACATCTTTATTGATTATGTTAGATAATGTTATTATATATTAGTAGTAAGAGTATTTTAGACATTTCTATTCTTTTATATATATACTTATTGTAACCCTATTAACTTAAGTTTTGTTTATTCTATGTTATGAAACCCTAGAGTGGTTGTCTCTTTTCTTCCTCTTTTCATTGTTAACATGGTATCAAAGAGCTTTGGTTGATTTTGGGATCTACTATAAAGAAGAGAGAGACTATTTTGATAGAAAAAACAACCACCAAAAGAGAAAAGAGAAGAGTAACCCTATTCCCGACATTGTTACAGTCCCAAAAAACATCGATTGCGAATTCGTTACCCGTTGGATCGGACTGATTTTTGGACAATAGGTTCGCAATATTCAGGTCTTCGTCTTCAAAACACTTCTCAGTACAGAGAAGTTAATAACTTTTAAGATATCCTCTATCACTTTCAATAAAGATTCAACATAAAACAATACCAAGGGCAGCATAAAAAACCAGAAACAAAATCCTTATAAATACTAGAAAACCAACTTAAACAATAGCATTAGCAGCACTTGCAATCCTAGGCCACAGATCAGCACACTCCTTCCCAATTGGACCAGTGATAACAGAACCTTTCATTTCTCCTTTGAGATTCACAATGACACCAGCATTATCTTCGAAGTACATGAACACTCTGTCCTTTCGGCGCCATGGTTTGCACTGACGAACGATGACGGCGGGGCAACACCTTCTTATGGAGATCAGGTTTTCCCTTCTTGACGGTAGCCATCACCATGTCACCAACGCAAGCAGACGGCAAACGGTTAAGCCTTCCCTTGATACCTTTCACAAAAATGATGTAAAGGTTCTTAGCTCCAGTGTTATCGGTGCAATTCACTGTCATCGCCACTGGTACACCCAGTGACATCCTGAATTTGTTCCCCGCAGAACCAAAATAGTCTCTCTTCTTTATAGTAGATCCCAAAATCAACCAAAGCTCTGATACCATGTTAGATAATGTTATTATATATTAGTATTAAGGGTACTTTAGACATTTCTATTCTTTTATATATATACTCATTGTAACTCTATTAACTTAAGTTTAGTTCATTCTATGCTATGAAACCCTAGAGTGGTTGTCTCTTGGTTGTCTATTTTCTTCCTCTTTTCATTGTTAATATGGTATCAAAGAGCTTTGGTTGATTTTGGGATCTACTATAAAGAAGAGAGAGACTATTTTGGGATCTACATCGATTGCGCATTCGTTGACCGTTGGATCGGGCTGATTTTTGGACAGCAGATTCACAACATTCAAGTCTTCGTCTTCAACAGTCGGATCGGTGAAACAACGTCTTTAGGGGGGAGAAATCGGGCTTAAAAAACACCAGATTATCATGTATAGAACTTTCGAATGTTAGTTCACCTTTTCTTTTGATGATTAGAGGGGGGGTAGAAGGATCACAATTTGATGCTAATCATTATGACACTAAGATGAATGAACTGCTTGCCAGTGATGGGCAAGAATTCTTCACCTCATATGATGAAGTCCATGATAGCTTTGATGCAATGGGGCTGCAAGAAAACCTTCTCAAGGCATATAT
The DNA here is from genome assembly GCA_037974875.1 of Cicer bijugum. Classification (NCBI taxonomy): domain Eukaryota; kingdom Viridiplantae; phylum Streptophyta; class Magnoliopsida; order Fabales; family Fabaceae; genus Cicer; species Cicer bijugum. Next base: position 11,804,466 of record JBBPBT010001178.1, read on the forward strand.
GCTTACGGTTTTGAGAGGCCTTCTGCAATCCAGCAAAGAGGAATTGTTCCTTTCTGCAAAGGTCTGGAGTTGATTCAACATGCTCAGTTAGGAACTGGGAAGACAACAACATTTTGTTCTGGAATTTTGCAGCAGCTCGATTACGGATTGGTTCAGTGACAGGCTTTGGTTTTTGCCCCTACGGGGGGAGCTAGCTCAATAGATTGAGAAGGTTATGCGAGCTCTTGGCGATTTCCTTGATGTTAAGGTTCATGCTTATGTTGGTGGGACAAGTGTTCGTGAGGATCAACGCATTCTCCCTACTTCTTGTTTGTTATGATTAGTATTAAGGATTTGATTTTGGTTTGGTTCACATGCTTTCAATTGTTGTGGTTCTTTGCTGATTTGGTTGGTAATTTAATTGCTCGGCTCTTCTATCTCTTTGGTTGCTTTCTTCTATGTTGTCGCTCTCTCTGTTGCTTCTTCTGTTTGATTGCTCCTCTCTCTAGTGATTTGCTTTGTTGCTTCTCTCCATATTGATTGTTCTATTTGTTTGCTCTTCTCTCATATGATTCATCTATTTGGTTGCTTCTCTCTTTGTTTAGTTTGGTTTGGTGTAGTTTAGTTTGGTTTGATTTGATTTTTTGTTGGCTTGGTTCTTCTCTTGATTGTGACTATTTGATATGATTTCTTGTTGGTTTGGTTTCTCTCTTTATTGTGATTGTTTGGTATAGCTAATGATCCTCTCTTTGGCTTCGGCTTCTTCTTTCGTTGTTTCTCTCTTTTTTGGTTCTTCTCTTTGATTGTTGCTTCTTCTTTGGTGACATCCCTCTTGTCCCCCCGGCTGTCCAACCACCTCCTACGATTGTTGATCCTCCTCGTTACCCCTCTCGTCAACTTTGTTTGAGCCTTCTTCCTATAAAGAAATTGTTCTTAATCCTCTTGGGCAGCAGGCTATGGCAGAAGAATTATCTGCATTACATAAAATCAATACTTGGGAATTAGTACCTCTTCCTCCTGGAAAACGTGCTATTAGGTCTTGTTGGGTATACAAGATCAAAACTAAGTCTGATGGGTCAGTTGAGTGCTATAAAGCACGTCTTGTTGCTAAGGGTTTCTCTCAACATTATGGTATGAATCATGCAAAAACTTTTGCTCATGTAGCCAATATGACCAGTATTCGTACTCTTCTTCTTTACAGATTGTTGATTTGTTCACAAAGATGCATTTCATTAAATGTTTTCGTTTTTTAGTTGACAAACTTTCGATGCTCCATGTTAATGCATCGTGAGTTTGAGGGGAGATGTTAGATAATGTTATTATATATTAGTAGTAAAGATATTTTAGACATTTTTATTCTTTTATATATATACTCATTGTAACCCTATTAACTTAAGTTTGATTCTTTCTATGTTATGAAACCTTAAAGTGGTTGTCTCTTGGTTGTCTATTTTCTTCCTCTTTTCATTGTTAACAGATTATACATTAATTAAATCTAACAGTTATTAAGTTAATATTAATAGTTCTCATTTCTCATAATAATTATGAGTTTTCTTACTTGATATACTCCTTCTATGTATATACATATATTGACTTTTATTTTACTTTGAATTATAAATATATAGTTTAAACATAAGCGGTTAAATAAATTATTTTTCCAAACAGGATATTGTTTCACATTTTCGTTCATTTTTATTCTTATCATCTTAATAATTAAAATTAAATAATTAAAAGAAATTATATTATTTTAAACTTACCAACTAGTTTAATTTATAATTTTATCAAATACTTCAAATTCGGTCGGTTGACTTATCCGATATCCGTTATCAACTAATTTATTTCCTATAAATTTATATGTTTTCAGCTAGCTTATATGTCATAGGACATTTAAATAATCAAATATAGCCTAACAAGGGAGTATGGAAGTGCCTAAGTCATAAAAAATTATGAGACAAGATGATACCATGTTAGCCACTAAAAAAGCTAGCCATCGAAGAGGAGAAAATAAACAAATATCTGAACAATAAATACTTGGCCACTGGGGAGTGTATCATAATTATATGTTTAATTATATTAAAATAATTGTAATTTTAATCCTTTATTTTAATTTAAACAAAATTTTAATCTCTTATTTTAATATCTGATATTTTATTTTATCTGTCTTTCCAAAATAGCATTATCTTCATTACTCACACTCGAAAAACTTTGGGAGAGAATAAAGTCTTCACTCTATCTATCACTTGAGAAAAAATCTTTATAGTAAGAATGTAATGGTTATGCAGTGATGATGTAAAGTATTTTTATACCATCGTCTAATAATGATCAACCATCTTGCCACCATGTATGGATATATTATAATTTATATTTTAACTACCTCTTACTTAATTTTAATTCGATGATGTAATTCCTTTTTTTTTAAGAGCAATAGAGTGTTTGCATTTAAAAGTATTTTCTAACATATTCTTGTTCCAAACTTCCAAAAGCTTTTGCAGAGTTTTAATTATCATATGATTTCGATTGCACTAATTATTATTGAAATAAGACAGAATAAACCTTGTAAATAACATATAACTTAAACAACTAAATTGTGATAAATGAAATATTTAAATGATCTAAGTATAAATTGGATTAATAGAACTATGTATTTATTTTTCTTAAAATGCATTTGTATAAAATAAAAATAAAATATTATTCTATATTGAACATAGACATGACAATAGGGGCGATGGATTGAGCCTCTCTATTTCCGCGTCTGATTAATCGGGGAAATCGCACCCACCTCGTTTTTTATCAGATGTAAAATTTAGATCTTCATTATTGTCCACAAGAGTTTTCTTGTCTACACCTGCACTTACTCATATATTGCCTCCCTGACTTTCTTCTTTAATTAACCGAGGGAAATTGTACCCACCTCTTTTATTGTCGAGTATGAAATTTAGGTTTTTATTGTTGTCCACAATAGAGTTTGAGTTTCTTTATCTACACTCACACTCATTTATATATATATATATATATATATATATATATATATATATATATATAAATTTAAAAATCATATTTATTATAATATAATAAAAAATAATTATTTTTAGACAATAATAAAATAAAATATATTTTTTATAAAGAAGATATTATAAGTTTTAATATTTAAAAAAATATTAAATATATTTAATATATATGTGTAAATAAAATTTAAAAATTATAACCAAATCTTAATTTTAAGAAAAATCTACACCCAATCAAAATGGATTTTCCACTTAAATCAAGAGAGAATAAAAAGAATGCTTAATTGATGATTTTTTTTTTATATGTCATCTTTTTCTTTTTTACACTAAAATACTTCACTCTCAACTAATATTATCTTATTGTCCTATTTTTTGAGAGTCAGTAGGAAGTAGCTGGCCCAAGGTGCAAGAGAAATTTTTTGCCAATTAGTTAGAGGTCGTTGAACCAGAGAGCGATCTCACACTAGGATTTATTTTAATTTTTTTTTTGGCTCGTTTTAATAATAATTATTAATTATTTAATAAATTAAAAATAATTAAATTCATAAATAATTAATAAAGATAAATAACACTTTAATAAATAATAATAATAATAATAAATAATCATAAGAATAATTATTATTATTAAAAATAATTAAAATTAAAATTAATAAATTATATTATAAATTTCAAAAAAAAATACACTAATGAAGCTTATAGATTGAATGTTACTCATACATTACTTGAAGGATCACTTTTATGAGGGACATTAAATATATGGGCTTCCTTAATTTAATCTAATGTATTTTGTAAGAGGCACATTCATCGAACTTCGTTAATTTAATATATCTTATTTTGTGTTATTAATATAAGTTTTTTTCTTTTTTAATATATTATTTTTGAAATTTATAATATAATTTAATATTTTTAATAATATTATTATTATTTATTTATTTATTTAATTTTTTTAATTTATTAAATAATTAATAACAATTAATAAAATAGTATAATAATTATTAAAACAAACCAAAAAAATAGATCCAAAAAAGAGGTCATCTTCTCGAGGATTTTTTACCAAAATATCCTTTTTTTCAGAAAACTTAACTAAATTGTCCTAGTTTCAAAACTTGTTATCAAAATGCCCTACTTTTTAGGGTTAGTGGGAAAACTCTCCCTGGAGGAGCGACCTACTGAAGTGGCTAAAATTTCTCCTCTAGTAGGAGGTCGCATCCCCGGCCAGCGACCTCCCAAAGGGTTTTTCAAAATCGTTTTTCTTATTATTTGTATATAATTTAAGTAATTTTTAAATAATAATAATTATAATAATAATACATTAATATTAATAATAATTACTGTTATTAATTATTATTATTATTATTAACTATTATTATTAATGTATTATTATTATGATTGTTATTATTATTAAAAATTGTTTTAGTTAAAAATAATTATAATTAAATTAAAAATTATTATAATTAAAATAAGAAATTATAATAATAATACATTAATAATAATAATAATTACTATTAATAATAATAATAATAATTAATATCAATTATTATGATTGTTATTATTATTAATTATTATTATTATTATTAATTATTATTATTATTATAAACAAGAAAATAGTATAGATTAATAATAATAATTATATTAATGAGTAGATGTGCTCGCAGCGTTCGACATATTCCACATTTTTTTTGTACTCTTTTTGTATTATCCATTTCAATTCTAATGCGTTTGCTTTTTGTACGACCTTTCTTGACTCTCCGCATTAATGGATTGTGACACAATTTAATACTTCATATTGTGCTGTTTGGTATGGATGTAAAGACTTCAACTTAATACTTTAATGTATTTTGTTTTATGTTATTAATGTAATTTGTCTTATTAATATAATAATTATTATTATTAATCTATTTTCTTATTTATATTAATAATAATAATAACAATCATAATAATTAATATTAATAATAATAATAGTAATTATTATTATTATTAATGTATTATTATAATAATTTCTTATTTTAATTATAATAATTTTTAATTTAATTATAATTATTTTTAACTAAAACAATTTTCAATAATAATAACAATCATAATAATTAATAATAATAATAATTAATAACAGTAATTATTATTATTATTATTAATATTAATGTATTATTATTATTTAAAAATTACTTAAATTATATACAAATAATAAAAAAAATGATTTTGAAAAATCTTTTGGGAAGTCGCTGGCCGGGGATGCGACCTCCTACTAGGGTAGAAATTTTAGCCACTTCAGTAGGTCGCTCCTCCAGAGAGAGTTTTTCCACTAACCCTAAAAAATATGACATTTTAGTAACAAATTTTGAAACTAAGACAATCTGATTAAATTTTCTGAAAAAAGGGATATTTTTGTAAAAAATACTTTCTCGACAACATTAATAAATAATAAACAAATCAATAAAAGGGTTAGAAAGGGTGAAGAAAATTGAAGAATTGGAGTATCGTCGTGTTCTCTCTTTTTGCAATCATACCAACAACATAACTTAATATTCAAATTCTTCTTCCTCTTTGCGATTCGGTAAGATATTTTCTTCTCTGTTATCTTTGAACCAAATTATTTGCGGATGTGTAATCTATGACAAATATGGATGATTTTAATGTACATGATCAAATTATTAATTTATTCACAACTAACAACTCATCATAGCCATGTTTCTGTTCCTAATTTTTTATTATTAATCTAGTAATTTTTTTTTTTTTGAGATTAAAGTGAAAAATTTATGTAGGTGACTGAACTTTTGTTTCAGTTTGTACAAAATGGAAGAGTACTTTTTTTGAGAGGGTGGAATAGATTTTTTTTTTTGTTGGATAATCCTAGTATTCCCCGTTCGGCTGCGGAGATTTATCCGCAGGTATTGAGATCCATTTAAGTATATGTTTGAATTCACAATGAGATTTGCAAAATCATGGTGACAACTTAATTTTATTGAAGCTCTAAAGTGTAGTTTTTCTACAATTGTGGTGGTTTCATTGTGATTCTGTCAATCTCACTGTCAATTCAAACATGCACGAAGAGGTTGACCTCTCGTAATATATGCTTTCCATATGTTACGAGGTCAGATATTGAACCCCTAGCGAAATGGTCAAGGGACTATAGTATCTACAACTTCTGTCATACTGTGTTGGTGCAATTGAAACCTTATTATTAGGAGTTTCACGTTGAAATAGTCATCCTTTTTAGTTGGGTTATGGGATTGAGTTAGACGTAAAACTAAATTCTAAGATGGTATCTGAAATTGGGTCTATTTAGATTGTTTTATTTGAGTTTATCTACTGATGGCATAAGTACATTTGAGACTATTTGACAGAACTTATGAAAACAACTTATAACATGTTATATAGATATTTTCTGCTTATAACTTATGAAAACAGTTTACACTTTATATGAAAAGTGGCTGACTTTATTTATCTTTTGTTTTAGAAAATAGAAATAGCTTATATATAAGAATTAATATGATAAGCGTTTCATGTTATAAACACTTAATTAAGTTGTTTATTCAAACAAGACATTTATCCTTGATTCGATGGGTTACCAGTAAATATTAGGTCATGCAAACTCTCACTCCATGTGCTAGCTTATGGTGTTGAGTTAGGACTCAAATTCAAATTACAAGACTTATATGACAGTGTTGCTCTATGCAAGTCTGCATTTTTTCTTTATGTGTGTGAATGGAATTGAGCTTTCAGACATTTTATCATCTGTGTTGTTCAATGGTTCATTTAAAGTTTAGTTAATTAAAGGAAAGTATACTTTGAGAGGATGTAATGTAACATAATAATAATAACCAATATGATTGAAGATTGAGCAAGGCCACATGAATAAATGACTTCTCAGATTATTTATGTCTGATCATTTGCATCTTTCTGACAGTGATATTCGAAAATCTGCTTCAATATTTCACTTCAACTGCAATCAACTGTAATGGGTATAATCAGGAGATTCTTCTCTTTTATAGCAGGGAATGTAGCTGGGATCTATGTGGCTCAGAATTACCAAGTTCCAAACATCAAGAAGGTAGTTGACACTGTCTTGTTCCAGGCGAAGGAAGTTGAGGAAAAATATCGCAAGCCGAAGAAGGGTAGTAAAGATGATAACTATGAATGATTAGAAGTTAAAATTTATTTGACATTACACTAAAATCATGTTCTTTTTTGAGATTTTTTTGGGGGTGAATTGTCCTCCATTATATGTAGGATCAAGTACCTTTATTAACTCAGTATACTAGATGACACAAATTGGTTAAGGTCTCTAGAGAAGTGTTTTTGACATATATGAAAATGTCCATTATTCAAGAGAAATGTTATCATTTATTTGTCAATGTTCTAAAATTGACTTGATTACAAGGACAATGTGTGATATACTCAGATTCTTGAGTCTTAGATAATATGTTAACTTCACAATAGAGATTTGTTTGGTGGTGATTAAATTGAAGCTAGTTCCTGAAGATTTTTCTCACCATAATATCAAATATTCTTGTTAAATTGATCTTGTAACTTGCTCAGTGATAATATTTGGGGCTTATCTTTCAAACTTGTTATATTGTTTGTTTAACAAACCGAATGTGTAATGTAATGCACAAAACTTGTATAATTTGCTGGCTTAACATTCTAACTGGGATAGGTAGCTAAAATATGCATAATCCCTTCAACAAAGATGTGTATTTTACCATTAGCTTTTACATTTGCTAACCTCTTGGGCTCCATCAGGACGAAAGAGTGTATGGATCCCCTATAATTGCTTCACAGTGCAGAAGATGTGAAGTTTTATCTCTCTAGATCAATTTATTTCGACAGTTGCTGCACCGTGCATTTGCTGTAAGTGATCTAAGTCTAACGAAAAAGGAGTTGATGTATAAATGTTATTATTAGTTGATTAAGCATTAGTTTCTTCAATTCCTTAAGGTGATTGATGGGATCTTGAGATGATGCTAGAGGCTGTCTTCTTATCTATCAAACTGTGTGACATAGATTAGTTGTCTCCTTGCTTTCTGCAGTTCAAATTCAAATTTCATAGATATGCAAGTTATATGTTGAGTTATTTCATGAGTTAATTGAGTGGTGAAGCTCAATTAATCAATGAGTTAAAACTAATTTATTTGAGTTGTGTGCTATAGTTAAACTAGAGCAGCTCACAAGCCCACATCACAAGTACAACCTAAAATTTTCCACAAATGAGATGTTCTGATCTAAGAGTTTGCATAAATCCTGTTATGTTCACCAATAGAGGGGTTTTTATTGCACATGGTGTTAAACATTGCAATGTCACTGGCCTTTGCCCGATTGAATTTTGTGGTTTTTAACTCGAATTCGAACTCAACTAATGATTCGCTTGTAAGTGAAACTCATTAACTACTTTAACATAATTTGAATGAAATTTTAAATTGTTGTCCATAATTTGAAATTCTTTTATTAGTTTGGAGTTTGTCCTTATCTTGCAATCTTTCAAAGTAGTACAAGTACTTCGAAGTCAATACTCTCACATTTGATTGTGTTTTGACAAACTAAAATTCAATTAATTTTGTAAATCTTAGTTTAGAAAGCTAATATATAACAGTATTTGTCAATCTTTTGAAATTTTAGTTCATTTTTCATTGCATTCATTCATCAAATGAAACTTTTTAACATGTGAACTTTCTTCATTCATCTCTGAATTCCAACATTTTATTCAAAGCATAAAATTTTATTTTCTTTAACATTTTATTCAAATGAAACTTATATGCTTGTGAGCACTTAATCAATCAAATAACTTTTCAACATTATATTTTTGGTTCTTAAAAAGTTTAACACTAAAATTCAAACACATTAATTGTGAAAAAAATAGAGAATTCTTAGTTTGAATCTAGCCCCCAACATATCAAATATTCATAGCTATCATATGAGTTGTACTTAAAAACTTGCATTCTAACATTTTATTCAAATTAAAATTATATGCTTGTTTGTGACCTTTTAATTCCTGAAATAATTTTCCTCCATCCCTTTTATCTCCAATTTTTTTATCTCTTGCTTTTTCTGTTTCACATTGGAACCACAAGTTTGTTTTTGAAAGGACGAATCTTCCAAAAGTTAAATTCATCTACAATGAATGACAAGTGACAACACTAGTCAAACATATTTGGTTTCTTGTAAATAACTATGACATGAAAACTCCATCATCATAAATAAAAAATATACACTAAAGTACAATTGTATAGTGCACCAAAAAAAAGTGCAATTGTATTATTCAATACTTAGAAAATATAATCTTTCTTTTCTAAAAATAAAAAAGACTAAGCACCTAAAAATCTAAAAAATTAAACAAATATACTATTCATCCAATAATCTTATTCAATGGATGATGATGATTTTGTAGGCAACAACAAATCTTTTATCTCTAATTGAAATGGACTAATGTCAGTTTTTTCATAACCAAGAATAGCCTCAAATTTGTTTGTCCTAAGGTTACAAAGAAAAACTCCATCAGCATAAGAATGTAAATACACAATGTCACCATCATATGGATGAAATCCAGCTACCCTTTTATAATAATTAGCACAAAATTTTTGTGGTAACTTTGTTGATATATCAATCCTATGCAACAAATCCCAATGATTTTGTTCAATGAATTCCCAAACTCTCAAATCATTTTGTCCAATATCAGCTATCCTCAAACTCCCACAAGAGATTCCAAGAAACCCAAAACTCATTATGTTCATTGAATCAGCTTCTTGAGGATAATCAAGGGTGTCCCTTTGTTGTGTATAAGGATCAAACACAAAAATGCTAGTCCTACCCATGAAATACAAGCTTCCATCATAGGACAAACTTAGAAGCCAATGTGGAGCAAAAGCAAATCCATTAGGTAAATTCATAATAATGTGTTCCCACGAACCCTTCTCGGATGAAAAAACATCTACCTCGATATGAAACATCTTTCTTATAAATGATTTAATGATCACAACTCGAAAGTTGCGTTCATTTGAATAAGGAGCAGTCGATACATTCTTTAATACATTTATTTTTCCTTCATGTACATCATAATAAGAATTGCAAATAAATCCCACAGCGAATAAATTTTCATTCGATGTCGAATTAGAAGGAGGTATCTTTATAGATTGTTTTGTGAGTGGATTATAAACATAATAACCACTACCATATGTATATCTATTGTCACAACATAAGAATATACCGTTAGAACAACCGCATATGTTTCCATTGAGAAGCATATCTGGAGAAAAAGAGTCGGGAATTTTTAAAGATGAATTTTTTTTGTTGTCCAAAGTATCTTCCATTAAATACGAATTATTTTGGGAAAAACAATATGATTGAGATTGTTCCCAAAAAGCTAACATAAGTTCATGAGGAGTGACAAATATCAAAATTGATTTGTAAAGAGAGTGTTGATGTGATACAAATTGTGTTATGAAATAAGGACTTGAAATCAATTCAAGCCAACGTTTTGAAGCACATTTGCATCCAACGGTGGATCTGAATGGTAAACGAGTGAAGATTTCAGCTAATAAATCATCGGATAAAAAATTTATGTCACACTTTGAAGAAAACTTAGAAGATGAAATATCATGAGCCATATGCATAACACAAAAACATAGACAAAGAAAATTGATTTTAAATAAATAAAAAATGGAGAGAACAAAGGAGAAAGAGTAAAAGGATGAGAATCAATTGGTAGTTAGTTGGCTCGTTCTTGTCAAATCCCAGACCCAATTAATAAGCTTCAACGTTTGGACCAAGCTATTTTTTATTTATTATTTTATTATATGATGATGCAATTACTATGCTAGGATATTTTAAAAATATTTTTCTTTAATAGGTTATATATAAATTTAATGTAGGTGGAAATGAGTCAGACAAGGAAAGGATTATTCCAAATAAAAAACTCAGACAGGGAAAGGTACTTCATTTTAAATTTTGTGTAAATAGTTATTGCAATTTATTGTATTTTATTTTTATTCATTTAAGAACATTGTTCTTACCTTATTTTATTATTGAATTTAATTTATTGACACTTATAAAAAAGAGGCACCATTACCAACTTTGGAAATATAAATATCCATATCATCAATAAATTTGATTAGTTATAATGTTTTTCGAGGTAAGCCATAATTTTAATTTCTGAAGTATAAGATATATTTATTTTAATTTTTATTCGACAAAGACAGTAAATTAATTTTTTAATCATAAAAATAATTTTTGAAATATGCAACTTAGTATCATAAAGTTCTTAAAAGATATAATGTATTGTCAAAATAATTTATGATTGCTAAAAGAACAAAGACTCGATTAATTGATATTTCGATAATTTGATGACAAATTTGAATTTTTACGTGAATTAGAGACCAAAATGACACATTCCTATACTTTTAAAACTAAAATGATACTTTATCATTTTTATATTAATATTTA
>JBBPBT010001178.1:11820807-11837579 GCA_037974875.1 Cicer bijugum
ATTGAAATAAAATATATGAAAACTTAAATTTTTAACTTCAAAATATTTTTTATATTTTTAATTAATTAATTAAATATAAATAATTAATATATTTAGATATTTATATATCATAAAAGTGCACACCAAATTAGTAAAAAAAATATTAAATTATTATTTTTAAGTTCAAAAATTTAAAAGAAAAACTAAAATTGTCAACTGATAAAATAAAAGATTAATTTTATAAATTAATAATAAAAATGATGAAACTTCCAATTAAACTATATAATAAATATAAATAAAAGTGCAAATAGAATAGCTGAAAATAGAAAGTATGTTTAGATCTAAAGAGTTAAGTAAAAGAGTAATAAAACAGAACTCAATAGAGATAAGTGGAAAAGAGAGAGAGAAAGAGAAAGAAAACTAACAGATGAAATCGCCGACATAGAAAGTGTGGTTATTAGCCCAAAGAGTATAGTTAATTCCAGGGTTCCATCCACGATTAGCACCAACAATATGATCAGTTGAAGAAACAAGAGAAGGAGAGAGTGTGAGAAGAAAGAAGAAGAAAAATGTGAGTAACAAACCCATTTTGATTTTTGACTGAATGAATGAGTTTGTTTATGTATATAATTTGGATTGTAACGGTAACATTGAAGTTGACACGCTGGCAATAGTTGTAATTGAATGGAATGTGGGTCCTACAAAGTTGGCAAACACTGACTTCTTCTTTCTTACATCACACTCTCACTAACCCCATCCAAACAAACACCGCATAGCTTTTACACCGCTTCTTTACTTTTTCGTTTCTTTTTTTTCGTCAATCTATATTCTTTTATTTATCTCTCTATTAACGTTTTTATATCCAACTCATTTTTTTCATTTTTTTTCAATCAGATTATTTATTTATGTGTGTAGTTATAATATTAAATTATTTTTTAGTTATAATTTTATTTTAATTATTTTTAATTAGAGATTTTTAAAATTGAAATATAAGTTTTGTTATCATATCTTATTATAAAATATAATAATTTTTCTTTTTTGATTTTATGATATAAATTGAGAGGGTTTTGTGTTTAATTTTAAAAAATTTAAATTGTGTCTCATTCGAATTCTTTTTGTTCGGTTATTATTAATATACTTCTCAAATTATTTTTAACAAATTTCATTAAATTATTGAAAAAATTAAGAAAATTTTAAATAATAATTTTATTTTTTAAATTAGGATTGATATAAATATATTTGACAATAAAAAAATAAAAAATTAATTTATTAAAAAAATTAATAAATAAATTATTTTTGTACAAATAGAAAATATCGAGAAGTATTGTTTTTCTATAATAATACATATTGTAAAAGTTGTTTTCCTTTGAATTCATTATAAGGGAACTTCTATGATTCCGATCTAAACAATTAAACGATGAACCTATTTTTAATATGTTTTCATGTTCAAGAGAATTTAAAAAAAGTGGAGGTCTTAATTTTTATTTATTCGAGATCGAAAATAATAGTATTTAAGATGTTAAATATAAATTTTTTAATTGAATTATTTTTTAATATTTATATTTTTTGCACAACTAATATGTGTTTAGTTATAATATTAACTATAAATTTAAAAAAAATACATTTAAAAATGAATCATAAAAAGTGTAATTAGTGCTATTGTAGTCTATTTAACAGGGGATATAAAGTTCACTTTGTAAAATAATATTACGTAAGTAGTGTTATTATAGTCTATTTAATAGGGGATATAAAGTTGACTTTGTAAAACAATATTCTTCCGTGTTTTTACATTTATTTTTCTATATAGTATCACAAAAAAGTCTATAATGTAAAGACTCTCCACCACTTATAAAAAAACAGATTTTTAAGGGTGAGACTCAAAACGTCCCCTACTTTCTCGCTAATTTTCCAGAACTCAACCTCAGGTGAAAAAAAGTGGCATGATTTGCACCACTGGTTGAGTAATTCCAGTAGTATTTTTAATACTTGTGAGATGAATTAGAAATCACTATTTTTTAAATATTTAACTTTGAAGCCCATTATGAGTAAAATATCTTTGAAGCCCATTTTGTTGCAGGCCACAGCCCAAGCGTCTCTCGTTCTTGGACGTCAGTTGTTCAAAAAATAGGTGATTACTCATACACCTCTAATATTTATTAAAAAATAATAATCTTGTGTTCCTCAATTAAACTTGTATCATAATTTTTATATCTTAATTTACTAAAATATCTTTAAATAAATAGTTTGAATAGCATCAGCCGGAAAAATATAGATAACATAGGCACTTGCTTACTAAAACTTATATTATAAAGAGAAAAATCAATAATTTCATTTTTGATAAAATAAAATAAGTTACTTTTAAAAATACAAAATAGTAAAAAAATTAATATATTAAACTAATCAATTTTACTAGAAAATATAAATTAAATAATAAAAAAATATAACATTTCATACTATTAATAAAATAAGTACATGCAATTTAGTTCGATTTTTTTTAAAACAATCCAAAATCCAATCAAACTCAACCAATTTAAAAAAAAAAAAAATTGTTTTTAAATCACATGTAGCTGTTGTAATGATGAGCAAGGAAAACAGGAGGAAATTAACAAGGTCTATGATGTTGTTTCTTGAAAATTGATAAGGACATGAGAATTTTTTTTAATATTAAAAAATGGTATTTGATCATTTAAATTGTCAAAAATTATATTGATCAATAATACAATTTAGAGCCACTAAAAACAAAAAGAATGAATACGAATAAACTCACAACATCCAAGTTAAAAATATCGTAAAATGACAAAATATCTACAAATGTGACAAAACTTACAAATATGACAAAATTGAAGTATTTGATCAATGTCTTTGGAGCTGAAAGAGTGAAAATACTAAAATTATTGATTGAATTTGTACTGCATCAAAGCTGATCTCTCAATCTGAGATCAAACAAACACTGCAACAAGTCGAAAATCGAAAGAACGTTGCACTAAAACGACGAAATAACAAAAAAATGCAACAATAAAAATTAAATATGTGTGAAAAATCATTATTTTAATAAAAGAGAAAGTGAAAAACAATTTAGAGAAATGACTTCAAATTGATCATAAATCATTCCTCTTAGATAAATAAAGTTAACTTTAAAATTGTTAAAATTTAGTGTATGTTTTAATTATTTTTTGATTGTGCAACATCCTAAACTAATTGTTAGTAGTCCTAATCAATACAATTTTCTAGACTTTGAATATAACTATTGCAACATCATTATAAATAGAAATATGTGTGATCTCATTAGAGACACAAAAAATACAAAAATTATATACTTTACATGGTATTAGAGCATATTATGTGACATGTCTTTGTGCTTCACAATCGCTATCGGCGGCAGTACCACTTTTTTCGGTCTTTCTAGTTTTTGGCTTCATATCAACCTCAACTGACTTTCTAGCAACTAGTCAACTGGCTTGAAAAGCACCACTTTCACTGTGTGTTTTGCCAATAACTTCTTTTTTTTTTCTTTCAAACACAGTTGTGCTTTTCAAATAAGGATATAAGGTAAAATTTTCAAACATCTAAGGATAAGTTGCTCTCAAAATACAAAGTGAAAAATGGATCAACCCAACAACGGCCCACGATTGAGTAAAAAAAAAGCTACGGCCCACATGTGTCCATGTTTTTGTTACTAGACTAAATTAAAAAACATGTAAGAGAAGAAGAGAAAATCGAGACCGTAAGTGGAAATTAATTTTACATTTATACCGCTCTTGTTACTAGACGAGTAATTTATTTGCTTTAATGATAAAAATAATCTAGTTGTTTTTATGATATAGATTAATATATATTTTGATATCATGAAATATGAATTGATAAGTAAGTAACATCACCTACTCATTTGCTATGGTAATGTGTCACTTGTTACACCATTAAAATTCAACTCCAAATTTAGAGGCGGACAAAATGTCGGATATTTTTAAAATTGAAATATTAAAATCATGTATTAGAAATTGGGATAAAGTTGAAAATCATCTGAATTAAATTTAAGATAAAAATGTATAACTTGTTAAAAAATTTAACATCAAAATTTGACCTTATAAACCTACTTTTTAAAGTTGATGTGACATTTTTGAAAGTTTACTATTTTTATTATTATTAAAAAATTTAGAATAAAAGCATAATATTTTTATCTAAAATAAATAAAATTTTATAATTTATTAAACACTTATAAATAAATTTATATTTATTTACTTCCAATTTTTTAGTTTAATTAAAGAGTGTTTTTTATACTAACATATTTACCAAACAAAATTTAAATTTCTCTACTTCCAAATTTCTCTAGTTAAAGAATTTTTTTATATTAACGTATTTACCAAACAAAATTTTATAAGGCTTGGTTTATGTTTAACATAATAATTTCAAAAAAAAAAAAAAAAAATTAGGGATTAAATTGGGTATTTAATGAAATTTGTTAAAAATAATTTGAGAAGTATATTAATGTTAGGGTAGGTACGATTTAGCAGCGGCTGAAGGAAGAATTAAATCAGAGAAAGAGAGAAAAAAAACTGTGTCAAAGAAAATGAGCAACGAATCAACCCCGAAAACGAAGACCGACGGTGGTATAAAATTGGGAGGCGGCGGAGGAGGTGGAGGAGGATTGAGGTCAAAATTGAATCATTACCTTTATAGCGGTGAAAAGAAGCACGTTTTCGCCGGCTTAGTTCTCATCACTGCCGTTTTTTCAGTACCATGGTTTCTTATGAGCAGAGGTTTCTTTCTTTTAATTTTAATATTTCTTTTTTATTTTAATTTTAATTTTAGATTAGTTTAAATTTCTATCAGTTTAAAGAAAAGTTTTTATATCAGGTTGTTCTAAGTTAATATTGTTTTTCCTTTAAAATTTGTAGCTTCAAAGTTGCGTTAAGAATAACAACTACCAACCCTATTTTGATATGTCAGAATCAGCTGCATGATCAAATTACATCATATTCTCTTGTTATATACTAAGTTTTATTTGGTTAAATATGATATTGGAATGAAGTGATTTGTTTCTGAATGTATTCTAAATGAAAGTTTGATTTAAAATTTGGTGTAAAATTTTCAACCTAATGTAAAAGCTACTAACTTTTTATCACTTATGTGAGAAGAGACAGAGAGGTAGACAACATTGGAAACAATAGGAAGAGAGTAGTATATTGGATAGTAGGGTCAGAAGAGGCAGAGAGGTTTATCCTATTCTGTATTTTCGAAAGAAATACTTATTGTACAGCTGCATTTCTGTATTCTATCATTATTCAAGCCTATTCTTTGTCTATTTAAATGGGTGTTCTATCATTATTTAATCCTACTTCTGTATACATAAAACAATTGGTGTTCTATTAAACTGAAATTTGGAGACAATTTTGAATCAAAATATCCAAACATCTCAAGAACTAGGTGAACGTGATTTTGAGCTAACGGGTATCCAATTATACATTTCATAATCTGTTGAGGTTATGTTTTCTTGCAGGATCAAAACACCAGTCTCATCAAGATTACTTGGAAAAAGCCGATAAAGCGAGGAGCCAAAGACTCTCGTCCAGTCCTGCTTCTGCCAAATGATCTTGAAAAGCATTCTGTTAAAGAGCACAGTTTTTATGCAACTCTAGATTTAAAACGCTTTAGTTATGTCTGCTGGATGTCCTGTTCTCTTGAGTTTTTTCGGTGGGATGGAGGTCCATTTTTCTCAAGCTGTTGTACTTTCCGCTAAGTCAATCTTTTAATAAAAATACAAATGACCTTAGATAATTTGATGTAGTAAATTTTTCTATATAATAAAATTTCTTGCATATGATTTGGCTGTTTGCAGCATAGTAATAGGATAGGGAGAGTTCTCATTGTATGTGTATGTGAAAGTGCAACTTGTCTCCCCAAATGAGCATATGCATTGGTGATAATTTTGGAAAGCCTCTTTTCCCACCTCTCGCGTTTCTGGAAGACCACACATGTGTCCGGAAGTGTACATTTGGATGGGGAAAAACTGTTTTGTCCAGAAGTATGCTTCAGGACGGCATCAAAACTGTGTTTTTTTCGAAACATACTTCTGAAGTGACTTTGAGTGGTGATAAAATAACCTTCCACTGATTTTGGTGTAATGTTTGTAGTAGAACATACTCTGCATCTGTCATGGTTGTTGAAATGATCGTCTAGTTGGTTTCAAGATGGATAAGAGAAGACTTCATATCAAACAATCAACAGGTAATAATGTAATATAAATTTAATCAAATCCTTATATCATTGATTAATATAGTAGTGATACTTGATTTTAGATGGAATTCCCTTTGCAATTGTTCATTGTTGTGAAAAGTAGAAACATAAACCTGAAGGGCCCTGTTGTAGTAGCTTGTGTTTACTAGGCTTTAGAAGTTTGAAGTGGTACTCCCTCCGAAATGAAATATAAACAAAAATGGTAGTTGAAAGAAAAATGAAATATAAGCAACATTTCCACTACCATTTTTGCTTATATTTCATTTTAGAGGGAGTAGAGACATTAGGGAGGCTCTAATTCATTTCATAGGCAGAACTTGAAAAAGACCAGGGTTCCAGCTGCCCCCATAAATTTGTTGTTCCTTCATATGTTTGGATTGCCAGCACATGTAGGATGAACACGAGACTTGAAGCTGACATAAACATGCTCCGGGACGTGAGGAAATGAAAGTGCACCACAGATCCAAACAAACTATTATAAACATGGTCTAAATTTGATTTTAGATAATAAATTAATCATCATGTTAGCAGGGTGGGCATTAACACAAGTTTAGATCCCAACAGGGGAGTTGTAGACTCCTCATACTGTGTTGTTTTTTATATGCCAAACAAAACAGCTTTTATGCTTATCGAATCGACCGATAAGGTTCGATGTAATTTTTCACAATGTCGATCTCCCTTGCCGGTTGAAAGGCTTTGCTGGAGTTCTTTCCCTCTTGGCGCCACCATAAGATTTTTCCCTCCCATTCTGGAGCCTTGCTCCCCCTAAGATGGGGATATGTTACATGGAACTCAGCTAACATTTGACACACCAGATCAGCGACTATCGCCACTCTCTTGGCAACACCCAAAACTCCCGCCACCCCTCCACCTGTGCCTCCGACACCAACAATTGCAGTCTCCCTTACAACCTCTGCTAAAATCTGCCACTACATATGGGACTCAGATCCTCCACTGCAACCCCACCACGCTATCACAACATGGATCGGTACACAAATACTCCTTAAGCACCCTAACCTGACCCACCACTTCCATGGTTTTCCCCACGCTTTCATACACAGGCTCATAGCGCCGTTCTCTAAAGCCACATTGGCATTTTTGTGGCTTGGTCTCTCTATAGGTGCATGTTTTGAGTCTAATCTTAATGTGTTTGATGTTTTTGTGTCTATATTTTGCTTCTTGTTGTGTCTTGTAATTTTTAGTTTGTTTCACATTTAATCCATGTTTGTGGGAAAGCCTAGTTAATGTTTGTCCTTTTGGAATTGCATTTTATATAAAGTGTTAATGGTGACCACCGTCATCATTCTCTCCACCTTACAAATGACGCTCGGGTATGTAGTTATTTTGATCATATGTAAGACCATCTATAATAAACCTGAGCCTACAAATTGATCCATAACTGAAGTACACTAAATAATGTGAATCTTCTTTTCTCTTGGCCATTAACCATGATTGGAAGAATTTGATTGTTGTTAGGATTAAGATTGATGGTTGGTAAAGCTATTGGGGAGTCCGGAAGAGCACGAAATTCAGAATGGGCTAAACAGTAATTTATAAGAGACTTAGACACCACATCACAGCCCAAAACCTTAAGGCATTAGGTGTATGGGTCATTCTCCTTATATATCCATTACAGTCTTCATTCCTAGTCAATGTGGGACTAACAACTCATAATTGAATACCCAACAATCTCCCCCTCAATTATGAGTTCCCATCACTAGACTTGATCCGAGTCCTTTTTGGTCCACCACAAGACTTGATCCACTTGATCCAAGTCCTTTATTTTTGCTCCCCCACCAAGCCAAACCTAACTCTGATACCACTTGTTGGGGAGTTCGGAGGAGCACGAAATTCGGAATGGACTAAACAATAATTTATAAGAGACTTAGACACCACATCACAACTCAAAATCTTAAGACATTAGGTGTACGGGTCATTCTCCTTATATATCCAATACAGCCATCATTCCTGGTCAATGTGAGACTAACAACTCATAATTGAATACCCAACAATTATCTCTAATGGCAAATTCAACAACAAATAACAATAACAACTCTAACAGAGCAATATGCAGCGAATAATCAATTTCCCAAACTTGTAAGAATCTGTGAGGAGCAATCAACAAATAATCACAGCAACTAAAATCATCATCACAAAGGACACAATAGTTTTTAACGTGGTAAAACCTTTTTAATGTGATAAGTAAACAACTACGGGGCCAAGCCAGTAATAGAGTTCTACTATGATCAAAATATGTGTACAAGAGAGTTTTAAATATGGCACAAATTTTTGCTTAGTAACCAGCCAAAAACAGCAAGGTAACCAGCACAACAATCAACCAAAACAATGAGAAAACAAGCATGAAATTGAGAACAAAGTTCAGTAGAAAAACCAGGAAAAACTGCTGTTGTCCGAGTTCAATTTCTCCCACCTCAGACCTTTGATCGACGATCCAACCAGTCATATTGCAGTACCACGAGTCACAAACCTGCTATCCAAATTTTAGCCCGATCTGACGGTGAACGAAAGAGAAATCGCGAATCTAGTGCAGCTGCGCTGTTTTATGCAAAAATAGGTTTTGCTCTTCCTCTCTCACTTTTCTCTTTGTCTCACTCTCTGAATTCAGCTCTCTCACACCCACTAATCTGACCTCTCCACTTGGTTAAGTGAGACACATGGGCTTGCACATATTGGACCTTTCTCCACATAGGAAGGGAGCCTAAAACCCAACATATCTCCCCCTCACAACTATGTGGAGGTGATCGCCAAACCGACGATCTCACAACAAGTTTCAAACTTGCTTCTCGGTAATGCTTTGGTCATCATATCAGCACCATTATCATCTGTATGAACCTTGGCCAATTCTAACAACCCAGCATCCAAAGCATCACGTATCCAATAATACCTAACATCAATGTGCTTGGACCTAGAATGAAAGGTTGAATTCTTACCAAGATGAATTGCACTTTGACTATCACAAAATAGCAAGTACTTATCTTGAACAAAACCAAGCTCCTGCAAGAATTTCTTCAACCATAACAATTCCTTGCATGCTTCTGTAATGGCAATGAACTCTGCCTCAGTAGTGGACAATGCAACACACCTCTGCAATATGGATTGCCATGCCACAGATCCCCCTACAAACTTAATCAAGTAGCCTGAAGTAGACTTTCTGGAATCAATGTCTCCAGCCATATCAGAATCAGTATATCCCACAAGAGTAGGCTTATCACCTCCAAAACAAAGCCTCAAACTGGTAGTACCACGAAGATACCTCAAAATCCATTTCACAGCATTCCAGTGCTCTCTAACTGGATTAGATAGAAATCTACTAACTGTACCAACAACATGTGCAATATCAGGTCTTGTACACACCATTGCATACATTAAACTACCCACAGCAGATGCATAAGGAACTCGTTGCATATCTAATTTTTCAGCTTCATTGGGAGGACTCTGAATAGTACTCAATTTAAAATGAGTAGCAAGAGGAGTACTTACAGCCTTAACATTTTCCATCTGGAAGGATGTTTCTTGAAACAACTCTGACTTCCTTGAGGAATGATGTTTCTTGAAGAATACTCTAGTCTGCTTACCAGCCATGCAATGAGAACATTTCTCCAACTCTGCACTCTTTAATCCTGGAAATACATCATTTTTAGCTAAACAATTCAGCCCCTTTTCACTGATATGACTAAGCCTGCGGTGCCACAAAGAAGCCTCCATATCCGTGGCATTCACACTGTCTTTAGCAACCAATGCTTTAGTCCAATACAATTTATTAATTTTCTCCCCTCTGACCACAACTAAGTTACCTCTGGTGAGTTTCCATGAAAGGCATGGGAGCTGCTAAGCATTTTCTTGGTATACGAATCATGCCTGACAGGAACAAGAAGAAACTTTGGTTGTCACAAGAACACTATGTTGAAAGAGTGTTACAGAGATTCCAGATGGAAAATGCTAAGGCTGTAAGTACTCCTCTTGCTACTCATTTTAAATTGAGTACTAGTCAGAGTCCTCCCAATGAAGCTGAAAAATCAGATATACAACGAGTTCCTTATGCATCTGTTGTGGGTAGTTTAATGTATGCAATGGTGTGTACAAGGCCTGATATTGCACATGTTGTTGGTACAGTTAGTAGATTTCTATCTAATCCAGGTAGAGAGCATTGGAATGCTGTGAAATGGATTTTGAGGTATCTTCGTGGTACTACCAGTTTGAGGCTTTGTTTTGGAGGTGATAAGCCTACTCTTGTGGGATATACTGATTCTGATATGGCTGGAGACATTGATTCCAGAAAGTCTACTTCAGGCTACTTGATTAAGTTTGCAGGGGGATCTGTGGCATGGCAATCCATATTGCAGAGGTGTGTTGCATTGTCCACTACTGAGGCAGAGTTCATTGCCATTACAGAAGCATGCAAGGAATTGTTATGGTTGAAGAAATTCTTGCAGGAGCTTGGTTTTGTTCAAGATAAGTACTTACTATTTTGTGATAGTCAAAGTGCAATTCATCTTGGTAAGAATTCAACCTTTCATTCTAGGTCCAAGCACATTGATGTTAGGTATCATTGGATACGTGATGCTTTGGATGCTGGGTTGTTAGAATTGGCCAAGGTTCATACAGATGATAATGGTGCTGATATGATGACCAAGGCATTACCGAGAAGCAAGTTTGAAACTTGTTGTGAGATCGTCGGTTTGGCGATCACCTCCACATAGTTGTGAGGGGGAGATATGTTGGGTTTTAGGCTCCCATCCTATGTGGAGAAATGCCCAATATGTGCAAGCCCATGTGTCTCACTTAACCAAGTGGAGAGAGGTCAGATTAGTGGGTGTGAGAGGGCTAAATTCAGAGAGTGAGACAAAGAGAAAAGTGAGAGAGGAAGAGCAAAACCTATTTTTGCATAAAACAGCGCAGTTGCACTAGATTCGCGATTTCTCTTTCGTTCACCGTCAGATCGGGCTGAAATTTGGACTGTAGGTTCGTGACTCGTGGTACTTCAATCTGACCGGTTGGATCGTCGGTCTGAGGTGGGAGAAATTGAACTCGGACAACAACAGTTTTTCTATTGAACTTTGTTCTCAATTTCATGCTTGTTTTCTCATTGTTTTGGTTGATTGTTGTGCTGGTTACCTTGTTGTTTTTGGCTGATTACTGAGCACAAATTTGTGCCATATTTGAAACTCTCTTGTACCCATATTTTGATCATAGTGGAGCTCTATTACTAGCTTGGTTTCGTAGTTGTTTACTTCTCACATTGAGAAGGTTTTTCCACGTTAAAAATTATTGTGTCCTTTGTGATGGTGATTTTAGTTGCTGTTATTATTTGTTGATTGCTCCTCACAGATTCTTGCAAGTTTGGGAAATTGATAATCTGCTGCATATTGTTCTGTTAGAGTTGTTGAATTTCCCATTAGAGATAATTGTTGGGTATTCAATTATGAGTTGTTAGTCCCACATTGATCAGGAATGGTGGCTGTATTGAATATATAAGGAGAATGACTCATACACCTAATGCCTTAAGGTTTTGGGTTGTGATGTGGTGTTTAAGTCTCTTGTAAATCATTGTTTAGCCCATTCCGAATTTCGTGTTCCTCCGGACTCCCCAACAAGTGGTATCAGAGCCAGGTTTGGCTTGGTGGGGGAGCAAAACTAAAGGACTTGGATCAAGTCTTGTGGTGGACCAAAAAGTACTCAGATCAAGTCTAGTGGTGGGAACTCATAATTGGGGGGGAGATTGTTGGGTATTCAATTATGAGTTGTTAGTCCCACATTGACCAGGAATAGAGGTTGTAATGGATATATAAGGAGAATGACCCATACACCTAACGCCTTAAGGTTTTGGGTTGTAATGTGGTGTCTAAGTCTCTTGTTAATCTTTGTTTAGCCTATTCCGAATTGTTGTGCTCCTACGGACTCCCTAACAAGTGGTATCAGAGCCGGGTTCGGCTTGACAAGGGAGCAAAATTAAGGACTTGGATCAAGTCTAGTGGTGGGGACTCGTAATTGAGGGGGAGACTGTTGGGTATTCAATTATGAGTTGTTAGTCCCACATTGACCAGGAATGGTGGCTGTATTGGATATATAAGAAGAATGACTCATACACCTAATGTCTTAAGATTTTGGGTTGTGATGTGGTGTCTAAGTCTCTTATAAATTATTGTTTAGCTCATTCCGAATTTCGTGCTCCTCTGAACTCCCCAACAAAAGCTCTATAAGCTTTTGCGTTCTCTATCATACACTTAGCATGTTTAGTTACCTTTGTCGATTTTAAAATTAATGGATGGAGAAGAATGTCTTGAACAATTTGTTTAATGAGGCTGAATGGAGTTTATTCTAGTTGTCAAATGGAAAATGGCTATACTAATTACATTTCATAGTATTTATTCTTAGCAAATCTTGAATATTTTTTGTTCTCTTATTTTTTACACAACTAATTGAATATTTTTTGTTCTCTTATTTTTTACACAACTAATTAAAGATGAAAATTATCTTTCTATCAATTTATCTTTTACTAAATAATTAAGTAATTATAATTTTTCACTTTTTGTCATTGTACTTTTTTCCCTATTTTTTGTTTACTGTTCTTTCCCTTAGATCAAAAAAGGACTTAAACTCTTAACAAAAGTTGACCCACTTAATAAGAGTTGACACTTACTATGTTGTCTTGTCATAAATATAAGAAAAAGTCAATATATACTTTGCTTATACAAATCAAGTATATAACTAATGTTTATATTTGTGATCAAAAGAAAATACACAAAAAATATAAGTTAAATTACCAATCACCGATCTAAGGTTAAAGTTTTACGCCTTTGAAAAATAACTAATTTTTCATATATATTATCTCAAAAAAATAAAAAAAATTAAATAGTACAGTAAGTAAAAGGCTTTACAATTATAAATAAATACAACTATAAACATATTTAATTAAAATACTTTGCATCTCATAAAATAAAAAATGTAGAATTTAAATAAAACTATAATAAATATTGTTGTAGGTATTAAAAAGATTTCTATATTTTTTTTTCTAATGAAAATTTTATATTAAAATTTGTTTTAAATCTCAATAAGTGTTTGAGTGATTCTACTGTAACAAAGACTCATATTATGAGCTTTACATTGACATCATAATATAAGATTCTTAGCTTAAATATAATTAAACAAAAAGTTCAAGAGTTAGATTCACAATTAGAATTAGGGATGTACAAGACATGATTCATTCTGTGAACCTGTTTTGTCTCGTAAGCAACAAGATGAATCTGACACAAATTTAAAAAAAAAAAGGATAAGACAAAGATAAGGTAGAAAAAAAGTCGAATTCAGACTATTCTTCGGGTTTTCTGTCTCATCTCAAAGAGAAATGATTGTTCCTTTTTTTGTTATTATTTTTGGTCATTATTGATTCATTATCTCTAAAAAAAATATCAATCAAATCACTAACTTAGTAATTTATAATATGTAAAACAATATTATGAATTGACAAGTAGTAATCATACGTGATTTATTATTAACTTTTTTTATGTTTAATTATTTTTTCTAAAAATAAATTTAAGAATTCTTATTTGACGTCTCATTTTAAAATTCACCTAGTCACGTCTTTATTTTGTTATGTCCTTGATGAACCCGCAACTTACCAAATTTGAGCGGCTTACCAAATTTGAGTGGCTTGCGATACTTCACTATTTCAATAGACATTATTTAAAATTTAGGTTATGACATTACAATCATTAACTTGAAATTTGCCTCTTCTCTATGACATCCCATTTGGATAAAGATAAACTGTTTGTGCAATCAACTTTTACTTTTGTATTTAACAATAATAACAAGCCAATTCTCCTCAACTTCAATTATGCATAGGAGATTTGACATTTCATTTGGACTATGTACAAAGAGCACCAACCACTTATGAGTGGGGGACAAGTAGCTCTAGACCCATTTTAATTAATCCACATTTTATAATCCAAAGATTAACATTAACATAATCTTTTTTCAAATATAAGGATTAATATGTGAAGAGTAGTCACGGATTCCTGCTCCTTCCCAACCCATCCATTCTTCCCAATATTCCCAATCTGGATCATTCATTCCTCTAAATGACTCATCATTGTCTTCATCATGTGCTTCATAGGTTTCTGTCACATTTGGCTCTCCTCTCAAATTTGCCATCACAACCTGTAAATTCAAATATAAGCAACAATGAAATTGCAATCATGTAAGGTGAGTCAAAATAATGCTTAAGACTATGTCCTCATAAGGATTAAGAAAACAAATTGTTTTTGTGAACTATGCTATTTGGGAGATGATCATTTCATTCAAACACTAATGCAAAGACTTCATTCAGTTGCCAATTGCAGAAAATCAAAACATAACAATTTGTTTAAATTCTACTGCACAATAATCTGCCATAGCAATATTTTGCACTAAATATTTCAAAACAATAGTAATTTATTCAAATTTTAATATGCTGCGATTTTGCGATTTAACAACATTGTCTTCAATAGTTGTCATCAAGTTTTAAATCATAGTAACAATCAAGTCATGGTCTATTGTAGACAATTGCAGTCAAATGTAGCCTCAATTGTAGTCATGCTAACTCGCTAAGACGGTAGAAACATAAGAAACTATGATGTTACACCCCAAATATAAAGATCAAGATTATGAAACACAGAGTTACACACATTAATTGATCTCAAGCATATTTCACCTTTACTGTTAATTTAAAATCAGAAGACCAAGATGTGTTTGGAAGCTAAATTCAAATCTAAGATGGCAGAGTTTTTATAAAATCCTGATTAAAAAATGACAAATACAGAACAACCAAGTAAACCAAACAATTAAATTCACTATGCAATGAAAATAGCAATAAAAATTTATAGAAATGATAGGTATAGTGATGTAGGATAACAATAACTCACATCATAAGCCTCATTGATTTGGTGAAACTGCACTCCACAATCGTTCCCTCTACAAACATCTGGATGATACTGAAACACAAAATCAAACCCAAATATTAAATATTTTTCACAAAAAAAAATTAAAAAAAAAAAACCCTAAAACAAACCCAATCATAACCCATCTTTTTTATCCAATCAAAATCAAAATGAAAAATCCAAATACATCAATCTAATGAAAAATAGTCAAAAAAGCCCTCTCTAACTTTGGAACAAAAACACAAGATTCAGAATCAAACCTTCAAAGCAAGCTGTCTAAAAGCTTTCTTAACATCAGATTCAGAAGCACCTGGTTGAATTCTCAATGTCTTATAAGGATCCACCACAGAAGAAGAACAACAACAAACTCTACTCTTGTTATTCATCTGATTTTGTTTCTTTTCCCTTTTTTTGAATTGCATCCAAGAAACAGAAGATCCATTACCACCAACAACACCAGAAGTAGCAGCAGCCATTGTTAAAAATCACAAAAATCTCACAAAACCCAAAATATTCTAAAAACACAAAATTCACAATGACCCAGAAAACCTTTGGTTATAAAGAACCAAGCTTTAAAATGTTTAGGATAAATTCACAATGACCCAGAAAAGCTTTGGTTGTAAAAATCCAAACTTTGAAATATTTAAGACAAATTCACAATGACCCAGAAAAGCTTTGGTTATAAAAAACCAAACTTCGAAAAATTTAAGACAAATTCACAATGACCCAGATAAGGTTTAGTTACAAAGAACCAAACTTTAAGGTTGTTTTAATAATTAAGGAAGTTGTTCTAGATTGGATCAATGGGCACGGCAAGTTGATTTTGACGGGGGAATCTATCCAAAATCTATAATAAATGAAAATGGGATTTTTTTTCTCCTTGAAATTTTGAAAAAAGAGTTGAAGAATAAAATAAAAAGGATCAAATCAAAGGAAATGGTGAAGAATAGTGGAAATGGGAGAAAGAGATTTGTGATATTTATAGAATTGAATAATTATTGATAGTTGTTAAATTGGTTCTTATCCATTGATTGATGCACGCGTGACGTGGAAATAAAACGTTGTTGGGTTTTATCTTTAATTTTTTTTTTACTTTTTTTAGCTTTTATTTTGTCTTGAATTAAGATGAGACTGTTATTTTGAATTGATTTGGTGTTTTGATTTATTTTTAGGGGAATAGGAAATGGGATATCCTATCTTCCACTTGAATTATTCTTGGTCTATCAAATTATATACATAGTATTAGATTCTTATCATTAACAAATTAGGTCAAATAGATTAAAATAATTTGCAAAATAGATGACTAATTTAACATTGAGTTTTATTTTTATATATTTTTTGTGAAAGAGATTTTATATTATCATAATCACTATAAATGATTCTAATATATTGATGATGTAAACTTTTGTATGTTAAAGGTAAATAATAATTAAACTCTTTAATATTTATAACGTGAAAAGTTAAATTTACATATACTGACAAAATTAAAGTTAAAACATTTAATATTGTTGTTGTAATTATATACACCATTTCATACTAATGATAGCATCATATTAAATTATGTATTTCCTTCTTTTTTTTTATTTATAATTCAAATTATTAATAAATTTCAATTAAGATGAA